>LJSK01000101.1:3019-58873 GCA_001299535.1 Leptomonas seymouri
ACACACACGCACGCACACATCCTTGTTGCCTGTGTACATTGGGAGTTGATGTCGCTGTCTCGGTCTTGCTGAATACTCTTATTATCGCCGGCAAAAAGATGTCGAGCCGGTCAGTGCAAACCTCAACCTCATGAACAAGAACGATGTAATTTCAACGATAGTGTCATTATACTGAAATGTTAAATGGATTTTTAAAGGCCGTTTCCACGTTAGAGCGCTGATTTGTACCGCCGCAGGTGTGGCGTTGGCGACCTTGGATCGACAGCACAGACGACGTGTGCCCCCGTAGCGCGGGGTGCACCACAGAGACACATGCCTCTTGCGCGCAAAGCACAGGGCCCCATTATGTAAGGAGACAAGGTACGGAGAAGGTGATCAACGGCCATCCTCGCACTTGGCTTGTACGCGTTAACATCAGCTCTGTCCATCCGCTTCCATGGTCGCTTCTAAGACGACATATGGTGCTTCTGAAAGTATTCAAACGCAGCCTCAAACGAGTCAAACACCGGCGTACCGTCGGAGAGCATCAGATTGAAGGGAAGGTCGAAATTCTCCACGGCAAGCCCCTGCGCCTCCGTCCCACCGTACTTCTCTACCATGCACCGCGTGTCCGAAGAGTACGTGAGTAGCACCTTCCCCAGCGCAGCGCCGTAGCCGACCTCGAAAGCCGTCCCGCAGTCCGGCTCCAGTGAGCGGAAGGGGGACAAGTCCGCAATGATGGCATCGCACGCCTTAATCATCTCAATGTTCTTGTTGCGGATGTTCAGCGCACCCGTGGCGACGTTGTCTACGGGCACGAGAGGCACCACGCCGTGTTGGCTCAGGAGGGCGCGCACTTTGCTGTAGAAAGCCTCACCGTGATCCTGGTGGAAGACGGCCGGGCCGGCAATATAAACCTTCTTCGGAGACGCCATGGTGGAAGTCTGAGACAGGCACGTGGGGTGAGTACTGCCAAAAAGAATTAAATCAAAAGGTCACAGGCTTCTGAGTGGCGCAACGCAGACCAAAGACAGAGAAGGCGGAGTCAGAAGATAGAGGTGAATGGGAGTCTAACAGAAGCTGGTTGTGAACTCTGCGTGCTGCGAAGCCACCGATGTCTTTTGCTTCGAGAAAATGTAGTCCTGCATGGGCATTGAAGGGGGTGAACGCCTCCCTCCGTCCCCTCGTCACACACTTGATTGCGAAAATGTATCGCGCTTGGCAGCTTTGTCGAGAGGAAGCTATTCTCTAGCAAAAGGCAGAGGGTTGCCGCCGGTGCGTGTGTTATAGCGCAATGAGCGGACGTGGTGCTGGACAAAGAGGTCCTCCGAGCAGATTCAGGCTCTTGCTGGTGTTTGCTTTGTTGTGGAGTGGCTCTTCAGTCATGAGGCCACCTAGCAGAATTTCCAAGCGGCAGCGTCAGTGCTTGATGATCATGACAGTGGATAATGGAAAGAGAAAGCAAAGAAGAATTTGCTATTCAGCCTTCGACACTCTTAACTCTGCCAAGGTCAAGACAAGCGGTGAGGTTACCTCGCCGTTAGCTCGACTGACAAACGCCAAGGCTGCACCCGCGCACGAAACACGCGGAAGCACCGAGTGGCAGTAACGCAGCTGCGTCACATTTTCGTCTGTGTGCTGGAGAATGCGAACGCGCACCGGCAGATGCGCGGCGTACAGGCACAGCGGGTAGAGCTGCCGCTCCAGGCGCGCGCAAACTACTGTAGAAACAACGGGGAGAGGAACTCGACGCAGCCACAGACCAGCCGTGTCGTAGAGCACAGCTTCTGCACCAAAGAACACCCAAAAGTACGGCGGCTGATCGGCGGCGGCGGCACTCAGGATCTCCTTTTCGTCGGGCACAGTGCGGAGCGTGCACTCTTCGTACACGCCATCGTGAAGGAAGATCGCTTCAAGATGTGCGCTGATGGCAACAGCTGCAGAAGCACACGCCGCACCGCCGACGCAGAGAACTGGCGATGACGCCTCACACGTCAACGACGGGGGGGTGTCTAGGTGGCGGTGAGCCGGCTCACCGTGCTGCACCGCCCACCACATCACCCGTGCCTCGGCGTCCGCCAGTACAACTGCACGGGGGAGAAAGCAGGCATGCAACACCGGCGCGTTCGTCAGCTCCGTGAGGCAGTGCGTGACGGCGCGTGAGTGAAGGGAGATGACGTAGCAAGCCCGGCTGTCGGTGAACACGAACATGCTACCTTCGTGGTAGGCCGTGGAGGTGGTCTGGCCGTCAAAGTCAGGGAAGGCGCGCAGCCGCTCCCCCGAAACGGCGCTGAAGAGCGTCACGACCTGCCCATCGTCCCCCAGAACGAGCAGGACGGCGTTAGACGGCGTCATGGCATCTTGCGAGGTGTGAATTGCAAATCCCAGCGTCACTAAGCGAGCACTGGTGCATGCCAGCGTGGTCGTTGCCACTTCTACCAGAGACGCAGGCAGCGAAGGAAAGTAGCAGCCCTTAGCCGTGCTCAGATCCGGGTGAAGGCACAGTTCCTCCGCCTCCTCGTCGATGGACTCCATCACCTCCATCAGTTGGGCCAAGCACTGGTGGTTCGTTAAGGAGCTCGCATCGCTGCTGCCGCAGGTTGTCACAGCCTCGGCAGTGCACAACACACTGTGTGTGTGGTCATCCCGAGAGGGATGGGTGTCACTGAACAGCTGAATCGGCACATTGCCGAACTCCCTCGCGTATTCGTGCGGTGAGAGGTGCAGCCCGGGCACGCAAACCTGCTTGCGCGTTAGCTGTCGATACGAAAAGGGATGGAAGAGATTGTCGGCAGCGCGTGCCAGCTCGCCGCTCTGCGCCACGCCAAATATTAAGTCTATCCAGCGGTGTAAGTTCTCGCTGACGTAGTTGCTCTCGAGCGCCGCACGGTGAAGCCTCACAAACTCGCGTGCGTCTGCAGCCCACGGAGGCAGCTCTACAAACGGATTCACGGGCCTGCCGCTGGCGTGTGAGCCGAGCGCAATCCGTGGCGGCCCGCAGATCGCGTGGAAGGCGTCGCTGAAAAACTCCGGAATGAGCTCTCGGAAGTTGCTGGTGTTAGTGGTAACACTGCGCCACAGCTGGGGGATGGACTCCATGATGCGCTCCGCCACATCCAGAGTGCCTCCCTGGAGGCACAGTTGGAATTCGGGGTGTGGTCGCACGAGGTAATAAGCCACGACGCCGGCAGACGAATAGTGGGTGGAGTACAGGTACGGAGACTCCCCCGCCTCATCTAAAAACTGGGCCCGCTCCCGCAGCACCTCAAGGCGATCGCGCGAAAGGGCGCCGATGGGCTTGCCCAGGTCGCGAAAGGTCGACGGTACGGAGAGGTTCAGCTGGGCAGACGTGTAGTCCGCGAGCACCCACGGTAGAACGGGGTATTGAAAGACGTCGTTGTAGCAGCGCGATGCCCATCTGTTTAAATGAAGCAGGTAGTCGTAGTTGGACAGCTCTCTCCGCTTCCACGCCTCAACTTTGGCGTGCAGAGATACGGTGTAGGGCGGCACTCCAAGGAGGTGATGCAGCAGCTCCCTCGCCTGGTCCCTCTCGTGTGCGTTGCCGAATACGAGAGACAGTGCGGGTGCCTGGTCGAGAGCCGCCGACGTGTAGAGATCCAGGCCCACTGGCTCGAACACAATCCAGCGATCGAAGCTGTGTACGCAGTCGCTCCGTGCGAGGGTGACGGCGCCGTGGGAAGCCAGGGCAAACAGCGGCTCAAAGGTGGCACACGCCGCCGTGATGCGCAGCACGCCGCGCTGCTCCCGCATCGGTACTTGGCGGCGTACGCGGAAGCTTACCGAAGACGGCGCCGACTGTAGCGCAACCTCTCGCCGAGACAGAAGGTCCTCCATCCGCTGATGCTCTACGAGGCGGCGCAGAGACTCAGCAAACCACTCCGACGAACGCGGTGCGCGGAACACCCAGGGCTCGGCATTTGGAAACGGCACACAAGGGCCGGGTAAGGTAGGCTGCTGCCCATTCGTGGAGGGAAGCACTGCACGCTGCACCGCACGCCTACACGAAAACGAAAGAACAAGGTGGTCGCTTGACTCGTGAAGGGTGGCGTTTTCCACATAGCGCAGCGGAAACACAGCAATGGTGTCGCCGCCATCGTCAAAGAAGATATGCGAAGTGGCCAAGCACAACGTGCCGGGTACATCGGCGCCGAAGTAGAACCAACTCGTGGAGGGGCGAGTGCAGCTCTCTCCCCCTAGATAGGACTCGTGGTCGTCGAGCCAATAAAGCGAGATACGAGACGCACGCGGCGTCATTTTTTGTGCTTTTTCTTTTGCCCTTCTAAGAACGGCAGCCGCACGTGCTTCCACTTTGTGTGTTCTCAACTGCTGATGAAGGGAAGCAAGATGGAAGCATGATCTACCAACACTTTCGCCCGCAGACGAGGACCAGCGCGCGTCGCACAGAAAACAACAGAGAGGCGGGGGTGGACGGGAAAGAGAAGACAGCGTAGAGGACGGCGGACAGCATTAGCCGGCAAGCAGAGCCATTTACACAGCGATGTAGAATGACCGTAGCAAAGAGTCTGTGCTCGCATTGGGATGCGCCGCGTGGCACGCGTGTCAGGCTGTCTGTTCAAACACAGCCGTACGCATCTCAGCACAAGGAGGAAATCAAGGGCGAAGGAATCTTCGATTTTACTTGTAGCAGCAGCGCGGGAGCAGAGCAAAGAGGAGGGCGCATGAGAGGGCACACTGGGAAAGACAAGGGAAACAAAGCCGAGGTTTTAAAAAGGGGGACGGATGTCATTCAAGCTGCTGCGCGTTGTAAAAGCGCCGTTGAATGATGCGCTCGCACACGGTCGTGGGGCCGCTGAAATCATCCGTCGAGCTTACCGCAACCCACAGTAGCAGCTGTATCGGTGGCTCTATGGTACCCTCCATCTGGGGGATATGGATGCGTCGCAGGCCGCTTGTCAGCTCCAGCGCGCGCTCATGTCGCCACTTCGAGTGCAAGTAGACAAAGGAAGCCCTCATACTCTTTAGCAGCACATAGCGAGGAACTGAATTCACCATATCCTCTTGCCGCTCAATGGGCAGCTGCGACACGTGCACCACCTGAAGGGTCTCTACGGAATTCACAAGATGTGGAGTGGCGGACGCACGCACACGCAGGCCTGTCTTCTCCACCACGCTCGCCTCCACCCAATCAAGGGAGGTGTAGCGAAACTGGGCCGCAATGGTGGTCAGCGCACTGCTGATGGAGTCTTGAAGTGCAGCCCCCGTCACATAGCTACGATGGCAGAGGGAGGAATCGACCAGGAACGCGTTGCTCGTCTCCTGCGCGTTCAGCACCGCCACCTCCTCCGGCACCGCCACCTGCGCCGCGAAGGTTGGCGCACACAGTAGCTGCGAGCTGGCACAGGTCGTGCTCCGATGCAGAAAGGCGGCGTCAAAGCACTCCGCCAGCGTCGCGGACCGCCAGCGCGTGGCCTCCGGGGTGCGCTCGAGAAGGAAGAAGCACCCCGGCAGCATGATTGGCGGCGGGTAGTCGTTGAGAATGCCGCGTTGGGTGCGAAGGGGGAGTAGCGAGAAGGGCACCGCGCACGGAGGACCGGAGAGCAGGTCGCTCGTGGGCAGCAGCAGCTGCGCCGGGCAGAGCGCCCGAACGCCGAGCAGCGCTAGGTGCTGCGGGAGCAACCACATCACGCTTTTAAACCCGTTCTGCTTGCTGTAGCGAGTGAGGAGCTGCAGGGCCTCCTGGCCCTGAATTGGAGTCGCATTGAGGGCCCACATCAGCGGTAGAGGGCAGCGACAGCAACACGCTTGAAGAACCCCCTCACAATGATGTTTTTCAGCTCAGCGAGGCGTCTGTGAGTGTTGCATAAAGCCGTTTGAGAGTGTAAAGGAGGAAGCAGCACAAATTCGTCATAAAGAAGAGGAGGCATGGGTGACTCACGCACAACATAACTGAGTAGAACGAGGAATCAGAAGCCAGGGGGTGGCAGTGGAGCTGCGCCCACAGGCATGCACGGGTGCGTCATACCATCAACGAGAGAAATGGCAGGCAAACGAAGATGACACTGTGCTTCCCTGCTTCGGCGTGCCTCCCATCGTCCACACGAGTCTCGGATTTTCCTTTTGGTTGAAAGGCTTCGTGCGTGCGCCGCGAGCTCTGATGCGTGAAGGGAAGGCATCCTTACAGCTCACACGCCTTAACGTTTCAAAGGCACAATGGGTTGCTCTAGAAACAACATAGAAGAGATGAGAAAGGCACTAACCTTCGCTAACTAGCGCAGGTGATGGATGCCTCCCACTCGCTGTATATGTTCACCAACTCGGTCAGTCGCGCAGAAGCGACGTCATGGCCCGTCAGGAGAGCCGCCACCAAGCGACTCCACATCCAGCATGATAAGGGAAGCAAATGGCCTTTGTAGGGGCTGTTGTTGAGTCCCCAAGCAACGCAGCAGCTATTGAGCTCCGCGCTATCCAGCACGGGGATCTCCGCCGCGTTTAGGTGAAGTGGTGGGCAGGTCTGGCTGAAGGTCGCGATGGCGGAGTAATAGAAGGGCCTCCCCCCCGCTGCAGCGGTGTTCTTCAGGCACAGCCACGTCATTGCTGTTGGCACCTGCCCAAGAAGACGCAGCAGAGCCAGCTCGAGATAGGCTGCCTCGTGCCCTTCGTGTAGCATGCAAATCATCTGTGCGGCAGGTTGCAGCGGCGGCAAGCGCTCCTTCAGCCACTCGTCCACCATCGCCACCAACGCACTGTTCCGCGCAGCCACGCCTGCGTAGTGGTAAAGCGCTTCATACACGGCGCCAATATCCAGCGTGTCGCTGGCGAGGACCCCGTCTAACCGGCTGAGAGGCAGACGGGCATGCCGGCAAAACTCGGTGAGGATCTCGCGATGGAGGTCCTTGATAGACACCGTGGAGCGCGTCGGACCAAGGTGCGGTGCGGCAGAAGGGACAGTGGGGCAGGCACGGGATAGCACCGTCAGCAGCTGAAACAGCTTCATAGTGAAAGCATGCGTCAAGTGGCTGTGTTGTGCAAACTGGTGGCGGCAGTTCTCCATGCGTCGCCTATCCACTGCCACGCAAACCGAACTGCGTTGTGCGCTCACCAACATCTCCGAATCCGCCGTGCTGAGCACAGCCTTCGTCTCCTCCTTTGCATTACCCTTCGCTCCTGAGAAACTCGCCTGCGCTGTGTGAAGAGGCAGCCCACCTGTCTCTGAAAGTGTAGGCGATGCTCCCGCAGCTGTGAGCTGCTGCGGCTGCAGCTGAGGCTCTGACACATTCTCTGTATCGACAGATACTGCACCGCGCTGCGCATGGTCCACACTTCCCCTCTGTGCGGTGCGAGCACGGCATCCTTGGCGAACCACAAATATGTCGTTGTGCGCCAATCCAAGCGACCCAATTGGCGCTGTAATCGACAGGGGTGTCGTGTCAACCCTCTTGTCCTGTGTTTTGTGAAATGACACACGGTTCAGCGGGGCATCGAGCTCCAGCACGCTGCACAGGTGCGTGTACACCTCTGATATGGATTTGTCAAGGCGAACTGTCACCAGCCGCGCCGCCTTGGGACCAGCACACAGCTCGAAGGCGCGCAGCTGAATGGTAGAGGCGGGCATAGAAGCAGGGGAAGGGTCGGGCTACGGCGCACCAGCGTCTCCCCTGGCAATTGAAGCTTTGGTGATGGTGGTCTACAAAAATGTCCAGCAACGAGTGAGGGGCATCATGACATTGCTCAGTACAAATGTTGGTTTTGATGTGCGGTGGCTTGTCGCATATCTGCAGGCGCATCCCCAACACTCCAAAGCTAAAGCACGGTCCACGCTGCACAAGGGCAAGAGAGAGAACAAAGATGGGAGGAGTGTTGACGGTGAGTGGAGCGCTTGTGGGAAAAGCACACTCAAAGCTACGGAGGGAGAGGTGCGGGAAGAGCACATGATTCAAATTGCGTTATGCAGGCGCCAAGTAAAAGATCTGCGCATGCCTGCAAGGGGCACCCACACCCGTACTTCAATGCAGCCACATATGTGTTCAGAGGCTCTCTTGAGTGAGGACACTGCCCAAACTAGGATGGATGGATAGATGGAAGTTCACGGCTTATGCACCCCAATGGGGCAGAACCACAGCACACACTACACCTCTCCCCAGCCTTCTAGGATACTGAGCACCACTGCCTGCCCACAGCATTGCGTCATCCATCATGAGCTCTCTGCAAAGCGGATAGACGCCTGCTGTCGGCGACGCGCCACATTCTCAAACTCCTTCCGCTGCGTGCAGAGCGACTCCCACAGCCTCCAGTACACCTCCCCGTGCTCCGTCGCTGGGTTTTGGCTGTCGCTGCAGGCGTCCATAACCGTGTGAGCAAGCGCCGTGTTACCGGAGCGCCTTTCGATGGCAGCCCAATGCAGCACGGCGCGTTGCAGCAGCAATGGGTGTTGGAGGCGTTGCACGAGGTCGCTGCAGTAGGTGCGCACAGCGTCGTAGCCTCTGTAGCGCTCCGTAAACGAAATCGAGTGCTCGAGAGCGGCTTGCAAGAGACGGAGGTGATCGGCATTGGTGCGCAGTGCCGTGACGGCAGTCACGGTGACCGCCTGCACCATGCGCACCGCCGTACCGTAAAGACCTATTATGGACTCCAGCTCAGCACAGCTGAAATGAAGGTCCATGACGGCTGACGGCGCCGTTCGGATAGCAACGGGCGTGATCTGCTGCACAAGGCTGTAAATTTCATGAAATTGATGCAAAGGGACCCGCCGGCCATATTGCAAGCTGAGAAACGAAAGGTACTGCTCAAGGAGAAAGAGCTGGGCGGTGGGGGCCTGGCGGAGGGCCTCCACGCCCCTCTCTAGCACCGCCACAGCCACCGACGGATGCCCGCTTTTGTAGGCCCTACGCGCCACGTAGCACGCCAACTCTGCGGTGAAAGCTTTGGAACGCGCCAGCTCATCCGTTAACCTCCGCCAGGATGCGCTGTTGGATGCGTCGTAGGTGGCACACAAATCGCACCACAGCGTCCACACGTGGGGGTGCTGCACGACTTCCGGAAGGGCCACTGATGACTGCAGAAGACCGGTACGGCTGCGCTTGGCCCCAACCCCACCAGACGCCGCCTGCCTACTTGTCAGCCTCTCTGCGAGCGCGTCCCGCGCTGCGACAGGGTTGGTGGAGGTCATCAGCTGCACCTCAACCCAAAACCCAATCAGCTGAACGTTGAGAGCGGTACTCGTGAACGGAACGCACCAGCCTCCGTCATGCAGCAGCGTGATGGCATCCCCAACCTTGTTCGAACGCAGCAGCAGCTGAGCGTAGGAGTGGAAGAGCTGGGCAGCAGCAGCGTCGACGCGCGACATACCAGTTGCGCACTGCTGAATCGCCTGCCGAAAGAGCGCCTGCACGTCCTCCGGCGAGCTCCTACCGGCGTAGACGCACTCCTGCACCAGCTCTGCTCTTTTGAGCCACAGAGCCGCATTGTAGGGGCTGTTGCGCAGCTGCGCTTGGTTCAGCAAGAGGGGAAACTCACGAGCCAAAGCGGAGAGGTGGGTGAGAGGGTCAGTGGCGCTGAAGAGGTGCTGCACAACACGCGTGTAGGCGTCGTCGTCGAGCTGGCGAATCGCAGGATCGACTGCAAACGACTCCACAAGCTGATCTTCGACCTCGACGGCCAGTTTGTAGAGTGTAGTCAGCGTGTGTGCCTCGGGCGCCTCGTCCAGCAGGCGGCGAAGCTCCTGCCGGCCCTCCTTCATATAACCCTGCCCGTAAAGGAAAATTGAAAAGGACATCGACAACTCCACCGGAGAGGCGCAGCGTGACCTGCCCAGCTCAATCAGCTGCCGCAGCTTCGCCACATCTCTGGTAAAGCGCCACCCCTTTGCCTGTAGCGCGGTCTGCACCGTCTCCCAGAAGCTGACATCTGCCAGCAGCGTATCGCGCTCTCTCTCGCTGTCTTTCGTGAACTTCTGCGGCAGCCCCAGATGGACGCACTCCTGCAGGAAGCTGTCGAAGTCCCCCTTCTCTACTAGCACGTTGAAGTACTCCCGCTTAGCTCGCAGAGAGCGCTGGAAGGACAACAGCGCACGCCACACCGCACGCACCGTAGCACCAGGCACAGCCGGCGTGCTGCACCACCTCTTCGCCACCTTCCAGATGTGATGATGCTGTGTAGCGGGCAGGGCTACGAGAGCACGGAAGAGGATGTGGCGCATCATGGTCACCCGCGGCACTCGTGCGGCCATCACAAACTCCAGGTAGCTCAGCCAGATCCGCAGCATGTTTGGTAGCTCGGCCACGGCGCGCTCGTACACCTCCCGTAGACTTTGAAACCACTCGTTGGGGCTACACAGATCGCTTGTTTCCAGCTGGCGGTAGCGGAGGTAGCCCATCCACAGCTTGTAAGAGGAGGGAAAAGCCCTCAGCGCCCGCTCGTACGCCAAAGTGACGGCGTTGGCGCGCTCCACGGCGTCAGCGGACGTCACCGCTGCCGTCGCGCGCACGAGCGCCACCCACGTCTTCGACGACGGCGCGGCGTCTTTCACGACCTCCCACTGCAGTGCGCTCACCTTCGCGTCATTGTCCATCCTTTTTGCAGTTCTGTGGTCTTCAGCGGATGCAACGGAGAACAGCCAACAGCGTAGGGGCTCGGCTCTGAAGAAGCGGCCAACGACGACAACAAAAGAAAGCACCGCGCCCACCGGAATTCAAAGAACGAAAAGGGCAGAGATGGGTTCAACAGGTGCTGTAGTGACTACCACAGGACTTTAGCGTCGGGGGCGAAGGATTGATGAGGATAGCGTTGCATGTGGACAACAAAGCGAAGAACGTAAAGGTGGGGGGAGGGGGGAGAAGGCTTTTAAACGAGTGATGGCTCTGCAAGCTTGGTTCTCGAGCACGTTGTGCGCTGAAGGCATGCACACGGTTCGAAGAAGTCACCATGCGGTGTTCAACGGAGTGCCGAGAGGCTGCATGCGCCTCGCGGCTTCCTGCACAACTGCCTTCACTCAGCAGATCTTGCCCCAGGGGCGCATAGGCCTAGGAGCCCGGTGGCTAACTCTCGTCGCTGTTCTTCTCACGCGAGTGTAGTGTGAATCACGAGGAAAGGGGGGGGGCAAATGCATAAGCAGACGTAGACTGCAGCGGTACTCAGCAAGGTTCCAGTCGCAGAGGGGGAAGACAGCTTCATTGAATTGCGGTCCCACTCGCCTGCCCAACGCACACAAGAAGGCAACGGAGGAGGGCCTTCTGTGAAGCGGCTCTCAGCTCAGAGGCGAAAGCGTTTGACTCTTCTCGACTGCAGTGCAGAAGCTGTGCAATAAGGGAGGGGGAGGGAGCCAGCGAAACCACTAGCCGATTCTCCCCCATGACGTTGCCGCCCAGCACCTCCTCCTTTGTCTGCACAAGAACGTCAGCGGCTAATGCCCCCAACGATGGCGCCTCTCTGAGCTCGCGTGTGCATCGGAGGTGCTCATCAGCTTTGGTAATTACACGGAACCAGTGCTGATCTTCGAAGGTCAGGTTCTCCTGAATATGCATGCTCATGGAGGCATACGGCGGCCGCACAATATCCATCACCTCCCCAGCTAGAAACACGCCAAGACGCACGCCGGACTTCATCGCCAGAAAGAGCGCAGGCAGGCGAGACGAATCAATGCGACAGGCAGGCACACATCGATGCAGCGTCGACCGCGAGTAGCACAACACCTCTTCGGATTGCAGCAGCATCGTTAGGGCTGCGGAAAGTGTTGACGCCCCGCAGCCCGAACAGCCGACGGTACAGCAGAGGAGCGTGTGTGACAATTCCTGCCGCAGCTCGAAGCACTGGCACAGGCACCAAAGCAGCATGACCTCTGAAACAGGGGGGATGGGGGCTGCCGTCGAGGACGGGGCTGCCGATGCAAAGACGCCAGCGACAGCCTCGTAGAAGTCGCTGAGCGTGACTGCCGCGCATAGGAGTTCACTCGCGTTGAAACTGGAGGGTATCTGCAGAGCCACGTGACGCCGCACGTGCGCGTAGAGTCGCGCCTCCAGCCAGAGATGTGGCGCACCTTCGTAGGCATCCACGTGTGGATCAAACAAGCCCAGCATGCGAATGAGGGCTGTGCGGAATAATCCATCACCCAACAAAGAAAGCGCGTGCAGGACACGCTGCTTCCACGAGGCACTCCGCAGCAGCCACATGTCGATGCCTGAGGAAGCGTCTACCACACATTCCTTCAATGCGCTCTTCAGAAATGCAGCTTCCTTCTCAGCAACAGAAAGCTTCGGTGTCGCATCGACCGACGTGCTGGTCACCGCAGAGGAGAAGAAGGCTGCCATGTCGCTCATGAAGCCAACGACGGAGCCGGCAGCAGCCGTACTGCCTGCAGCGCCAGCCCGCGTTCTCTCCGCGAATGCCGTCTCCGCCGCGCTGGCAAAACTGCATAGAATCTCAGCGAGAGGATTCAGTGCGGCGTCACCTCCCGCAGCAGCCGTCGGGCCCCGGCACAGCATCTGCAGCGGCTGCGTCTGCAAGGCGCACTCGAGCAGCTCCGACGGCATCGCAGTGGCCCACGGTTTCCTTCCCTGCACTGCGCTCTGGAAGAGTTGCAGAAGATCCCGCGGAAGTGACACATCCTCGGCCACGCACGCCGCACATGTGCCAAAGGCGTTTTGCACGAGGACGCATAGAGACAAGTCGGCCTCACACCTCTGCGCTGCGTCCGCATCAGCCTCAGAGACGCACTTCTCTATCCACGGGAGGAGAGATCCAACACAGGTTAGCTGCTGAGGTTCACACTCTGTCAGACACGGAAAGACGGCCACGTGCTGCGGCTGCTGTGGCAGAAGGGTGAGGCGCGGGCTGTAATGCAAGTTGGCGCCCTCCACGGTAGCGTACAGTAGAAAGCCCTCGGGGCGGCAGCGGAGAGTCATGACAGAAGGTGCGAGCCACGACGGGGAAGAGGGAAAGAAGACGTGTGCCAGCTGCTGCAGCTGGCCCTCAGCATCGAACTCCGCACTCTCTTCCTCTACGGTCAGGGGGGATGCAGGGCTCGAGGGGTGGAGCTGCAGCATCTCCCGGCCATTGATGGGGCACACTACGCGGCACTGAACTCCGAGAAGGGTGTTGTTGTAAAACCCCTCCGAGTGCCCCATCAAGCGCAGGGGGGGGAGACTGCCACTCGTGCAGCGCTGCGAGACCACAAGGCCGTCGTCTAAAAGCGAAGAAGCGTCGACCGTCAGCGGCACCTGTGTGACGTGCAGGAACTGATGACTCCGCGGCAGTGTGTGGGCCAGCAGCTGTGGCCCCTCCTTGAGGAAGCAGCGAGGAGTGCCGTACGTGATACAAAACACTGAGAGACTCAGTGCTGGACAAGACGCCATGAAGGAGGAGAGGAGTGCGTGCGCTGCCTTCACCGCCAGCCGGCCGCTGCTCCCGACTCCACAAAGCACGGCCGCGGCGCCGTCCCGCTGCAAAAGGATCTCTATATCTTTGCTGCACATGCGCTGCCCTGACCGCGAGCGCCGCCCGGTAGCCGCCAGGTAGTATACCGCGCGTGTGTTGAGAGGTGGGACCGCACAGTCGTAGGTAGCGCAGTGCAAGCGGAACTCCACATCCGCATCCAGCACGCAAAGAGAAGAACTATTTTTCAGCAGGCAGCCGTGCTGCTGTGCTCTTCGGCGGCTGTCACTGATCGAGACAAGCGCGCCGCTGTCCCACGCGTTAGCCATACAGAGGTACAGAGCATCAAAGATGCAGGGAGAAGGCGAGTCAGTCGGCCACGGCATGACCATGGTGCTTTTCGCTACAAAGGACGCCTTAGCCGACACGAGGCCCGCCAAACACCCTGCAAACGTCGCCCGAGCCACCACGCGCACGAAGTATGTCTCGCCTGGATGTGGGGTGGCGAGCAGGGCATACCGGTCTGTTGTGGACATGGCGTACGGCTGATGACGCATTCGGCATGAACAGTTGTACTCGACGCGGTAGTCCCATGAGTTGTGCTCGGCGAAGGCGGAGCTGCCGGAGGTGCGCGGAGGCTCCCAGCAGAGTGCGGCGCACGTCGGAAAGAGCGCCACCACGACGGGTGGGTCGAAGTGAGAGGAGACAGGCATGGCGCTAGCGCCCAGGCACAGAGAGAATCGAAGACAAATCCTTAAAGTTGCAGCTTTATCTGCAAGGCAAGCGCATTTGTAGAATAGGAATGAAGGGGGATTACCTGTGGGGGGCACGAGGTCCGCTCTACTCCGGATCGGCGGCGGTGTGCTGAAGAAGCCGGCAACTTGTTCAACTCCGCCCTCCTGATGGGCTGCACTGGCGAGAGTCGCTAGACGCCGCCAACACCAAAACGGAGAAGGAAGACAGAACAGCAAGGAAACGGAAACAACGATGTCAAGCGCGATATCAAAACACACAGAATTGGAGTGGCGTGAGCACAGAACGAAGGCAAGCCTGTGGGCATCAGCGGAGAGCGCATGAGTTGCAGCTGCGATTGTCCCCCACCCCCCTCAGCTCACGAGGGAGGGGGGCCTTTATTCATTTCTCTGTGCGCACTTCTACGTGATGCGCATTCACCTTTCCAACTTTCAACCCTCTAAATGGCGCAGATTTGCTCAGCTCTATAAACTGCAAGATTCTGAAACAAGAAGCGGGTGCACCACGCCGAGCTCCATCGCCGTCGCCAGCACAAGACAGCGCCACTCGTACGTCTCCTCAGCGGCGGCACCCAGCAGCAACGGCACTTCTTCGTAGATTGTCAACGTGAAGTAATGCGGTAGGCCCACCATCTTTGCGTACGAAGCGTCTAGCGGACTCCAGGCGTGCGCGTGCAGCGTTTGAAAGAAGCCAAGGCAGCGACGCACGGCAGTGCAGAACTTCGGTGGGCTTCGGCACGCACCGCTGAGCTGCAGCAACAATGAGAAGTAGAGAGCAGCCGCCGTGGTGTCCAGCGCCAGCACCTCCACCGGAAATTGAAGCATGGCAGCCCACCTTTCCTCCGTGGTGGTCGAGGGCTCAGCGCTGCAGCGCAGCCGCAATGCATAGGCGGCAACCCACTCCACCGCCGGCACCTCCTTGTGCTCTGCCGCCGCCTCACGCACGCGCTCTGCACTGTCCAGCGTTTCTATGGGGAAGTGCTCAGACGCACACAGCCGTTCAACTGCCAGTGCCGCGCTGAGCTGTGAGGTGTAGCCCCACATGTGTACCTGCAGAGCAAGCAGCAGGTTCAAAAAGCAAGTGGCGCCGTCGGCAGCCGCAAGCGACTCCGCCACCTGAGCCGCCGCCGGCACGGAGTGCTGCTGAGCGATGGCGTTCACGTAGGCACAGTAGACAACGCCTTGAGCCAGCGCGGACTCCGGTGCCGTCTTTTCCATCACACGCTCCAAGTAGGCAAGTCGATGCGAAAACGTGCTTAGCAGACTGAGCTGCAACGCGCCTGCACATGCAGTTGTGAGCTGCGGATCGAAGTGGTCGCGCTTGTAGGCGTTGATCAACTTGAAAGAGGCGTAAATGATGTCGCGGCCGTTTTCCGCTGGATTAGCGCCGTCGGGACTGGCCAGCTCCAGCACCTGATCTGACACCGCTGCCAGCGGAAGGTGCTCCACTCCGCGGAGATGCCCCGCTCGGCGGAGGGCGACGGACATCATCGCTAAATTCTGTCGTGCGACAGGCAACAACAGAGCCGCCAGTCCGGCATCTGCGTCCGTGGAAAGAAGGGAGGTGAGGAACTGCAATGCGCTCTTCCCGTCCGTCTTCGCACAATGCACGGCCACCACTGCAATCATGTAGCCGACGTGGCGCGCCACGGTGGTGCCGTACTGGCCACAGTCCAACCCAGCAACAACCGACGCCGCTGCCTGGGCCGAGAGCCAGCGGCACGACGTCAGGCAGATCTCCAGCACCTTTTCAAGCGAGGTTTCGCACTCCACAGAGCTCAGGACGTATTCCATGTGCAACTGAGGGCAGCTGGGGAAGAGCTGCGTGCCCTGCCGGGCGAGCCACTGCCGCTGCACCGCGCCTGGCACACACGCTAGCATGCATCTCCACGATAGGGCATCGCAGTGCAGTTGAAACTGCTCCGCCGCAATCGCCGACGTTAACGCGGTGAGCGTCTGTGCATGCTGCTGCATAAGCTCCGACCACCGCTGCTTCTCCTCCGAATTACAAATCAGATCACCACGCGATGGGCCTGCCTGCTCCGCGTCTGCTGTCGTCACGGTCGGAGCCTCCATGGCCAGCACATGTTCTTTAGCGTTCACCAGGTAGAGATGAAGACCTAGTGCCACGAGGGTCTGCAGCACTTCGCAGACGAGCGCACACACGACAGAGACGGACTCCGCCTGATGGGCTTGGCGGTACAGTCGTGAGGTGAGGTGGCGCACGCGGCACAGGCGCTCATCTTTCACGCACACACGGTCTAGAGCCGCTAAACAAAACCGGACGGCCCTCCGCATGTGAGCGAGCTGATCGCGGTGCCAGTACGCGCATGCCGCATTGCAGCACTCCACTGCCGCGGGCAGGTCCTTCGCGGTGGGCGAGGAGGGAGGGGACGAAGAAGACGTCGACGCCCCCTCAGCGCCGCCTTCGAGCAGGCACGGCTCATCAAAAAAAAACGGCGGCCTCACGAGACGCTCTTCAGCGTCCCATTGGAAGAGGGGAGCACAAAACTTCAGAAACGCTCCAACGTCGTCGTCGTTGGGCGGCACGCAGCTCCCTGCGCAGTTGCGGAGCGCTGTAAAGCCGAAGACCGACAGCGCACACAGCGGCTCGAGCTGATCGGCGTCGATTGAAGACGAAGAGCGCGGCACATGATGGCTTCTGCTGGTACCCTTCTGGTAGTAAATTTGACTGCGCATGCCATCGGCGACGCGGCGCCCCCTCTCTTGCAGGCTGAGCTCCGCTTCCTGCTCTGCCGCGAGCTCTTGCAGCTCCTTCGTCAGCCGCTCCACACGTCTCTGGCGCTTCGCCGTCGACTTCTCTAAACTCGAAACCTGCTCGGAGATGACGCCTTGATAGAGCCTCAGCTCATTGACACGCTCGGTGGTGCGGTGTATCTCCTGCCGGGTGCGCAGCTTCTGCAGATCCACGTGCACCCACGACTGCGGCACAGGGAGGTCGTCTGGTCCCTCTTCCGACATGAACTTAAGAAGTATTTTTAAAAAGGAAAGAGGCGGCGGCGATGAGCAGCGTAGCGGACTGCCGATAACCGGTCGTTGCTGCACAGCGCAGAAGGTGGCGAGGGCAGTGGAAGGAGGGGAGATGTCAAGGTCAAACCCAATGGGAACTACGCAGAACCCTTCCCTTAAATCTCGTCAAAGCAACAAAACACAAGACACCCATGAAAGCAGAGCATGGCTGGCGATAGAATAGGCAGCAGGCGGGAATTGGAGCACCGTCTCCGCATGTGCTCGAGCCAGCAGGACAGAGCGCAGTTTCTGCGGCAATGAGCCTCCACCCATGTCTCTTGCTCTTCTTCAATGGAGGCGCCGTTGCATCGCTTGCGCCGACACTTGAGCCGTTGATGTTTACTTTCTGTTTAGGTAGTGAATAAGACACGAGTTGGTGAACACCAGAAATTACAACGCTGAAAAGGATTCAGCAAAGAGAAAGCAAAGCACGTTCAGCACCTACTTCAGTTCCTGCGGCGCCTCCACGGGGGTGCCACCACCGCCATCACCACCCGATGCAGCCACCTCTTCCACAACTAACTACTGCGATGTAATTGGAGACGGCGTTGACATGTTGTTGGCCACGAGCCAGCCCGTGTCTCCACCACGTCGTACGCCAAGAGCTGCCGTTGAGCGCCGAGTGTGTGGAAGGGACAGTCCAGAAGGGAAATGAGGGGAAACGAAACACAAAATGAAGAAGAGCGATGAAAAAGAAAACAGAGGCTGCTTTACGCAATATGGGCCACTTCTACGCCCGGAGACGATGCCGCACGAGCACGTCCAACGAGCTCCGCTACACTGTAAAGAAGAAAGAGGGCCACACTCACGCCCACGTACACACACAGGGAAGGAACAGATCTGAAATGAAGAGAGATGCATCGCTTTTGAGTGGCACCCTCTTCGCCCCGTCAACAAACGGATCCGTGAAGAAGAGCTGCTCAAAGAAGATCATCACTGTGAGCTTCACGGAAAGGAGGAAGTTGGACTCAACCCCACACCTCACATCCATTCCTTCGCTCACACCACGCCAACCCCGATACTACTACTTGTCAATATAGGTATGCCCCTCCTCGATTGCTGCGCCGCTGAACTTGCCGACAGCAATCAGGGGGAAGGACAACGATTCCATCTCGCCACGCGCTGCGTTCCTACATAAACTAAGGGAAAAAAAATATATAAAAGTATATCTAAAGGTAAAAGAAGAGAGCGAGTGTGCACCGGTCAGCCAGATAGCAGTGGAAGAGGACTACGCAGTAGCGCTGGATAACACCGGCGCATCTTCGTCTCATATAGAAAAGCGACCTCAGCACTGATAAGATTCAAAACTTAAATGAAAAGAAGAACAAAACAACATGGGAAATGAAAGGGGGAAGCGCACGCTGCCCGTTCGGTTTCAGAGTGTACTCCTCCCCCACTTGCATCTCAGGCTGCACGTGCCATAGAACGAAGGATAAAGAAAGCGTGTAGCAGATCACGAAAACAAAACAAAACAAAGAAACAAAGGGAAGCACGTACAGCTGCGTACGCGTAGTTAATCCTACACTTCATGCATATACATTCAACGTGAGCCCCTCCACCCCCAATCGACCTGCATCCTGAAGATGTACGCACGCGCGTGTGCGCCTCGTATGGTGCCGTCACACGCACACGCGGAACGGAGCCACAGTTGCTCATAAGCCAACTAAGTTAATCGAAAACGAATAATTCACGAGTGGCACCACCACCCCCGGCATGACTTCAATTTCTGTTATGTCATGAAGTATACATCGTTTCCTCAGCCATTCCGTAAAGGGTGGAGAAGGTGTAGTTAAGGTACCCCCATCACCTCCACACCCCTTACGCATCATTAAGCTGCGATTGCATACGAAGCAAGAACGCCTTACAACTGCTGGAAGAGAAAAATTGTGACCTCCAGCCTACCCCAGACAAGAAAAAGGAAAGAAAGAGACGCAGGTCCTAAGCACATCGGCGTGCATCCCCCCACGCCTACGCGGATGCCGCACCGGTCGTCGCGATCGTCGGCCCCTCAGCCACCTCCGCGACCTCCGCAGTGACGTAATCCATCGCGCGCCGTGCCTGGTGCATCGGCTGGAAATGGTTCAACATCAAGGCCGCCAGCACAATGCTAAGGTACACGTACGAGAACACAAAGCAGCCGCGGCAGTGCCGCTGCGGTTCGTGGTGGAAGAGGAGAGACTTGTAGATCATCACCGCGTTCGCCGCGGCTGTCACGGGGTAGTACCACAACCCCTCGATGTCCATCCCGGCCAGCGTGGGGCACACCAGCGTCAGGAAGGCCATGAAGATGGACAGGGTCACCGCGTAAAAGGACGCACGCCAGGGGTTATAGAAGGCCAACATCTTGTAACCTGCCACCTCGTAGTCGCGGCGGCAGTGGAAGGCGAGCCCGTTGAAGTGCGGGATCTGCCAGACAAAGAGAAAAGCCCCAAGCAGCCACACCGGCGGTGTGATGGCGCCCGATACAGCAACGCCGCCCATCAGCGGAGGCACGCCACCAACGATGGAGCCAAACCATGTGTTGAGGGCCGAGACACGCTTTAGCGGGGTGTACATGCCAACGTAGAGGAACCAGTTGAACACGCCGATGGCCGCAGCCTGGGGGCTGACGACGTACAGCAGCCCAGTGCCCAGCACTAACTCCGTGCCGGAGATGGCGGAAGCGCGCTGCGGCGTGATCATCTTCATGGGCAACGGGCGACGGCACGTGCGCTTCATCAGCTTGTCGTAGGGTGCCTCAATAATCTGATTTGCCGTGTTGGCCGAGCACGACTGCAGCATCGTTCCAGCAGTAACTGCAGCGGCAATGAAAGGATTCACGCCTCCTGCAATTACGTATCCAGCCAGGGCAGTCGCGGCGACGTAAGCGGACAGCTGTGTCTTACCCAGCGTCGACACCATCTCCATGAATGTGGGTGTCTTGAGGGTGCGCAGATCGTGCTCCACTGGGCAACTCATGTGTGGAGCAGTGCCGACGACCGGGCAGCGCTCCACCATCTCTCCCGCCATCACCGTCGAGGTGTCCTTGGCACGGTGGTAGGGGCAGGCTGTGAAGGTGCCGGACTGCAGCCGTCGCTGCGTGAGCTTGAAGAGCTGCGCATGGCGCACGAGCGTTCCACGAAGCATAGCAGATGAAGTGAAGCCGCTACGGCGTTCTGGTCTGTGAAAAAGAAAAAAGGCTTTACCTTTGCTTTTGAGGTGCGCTGCAACGTGCGTGTGCAACTGCAGGCAGGTGCGTACAACGAAGAGAAGCGAGAGGTGTGTGCTCTGCAGCGGCACTCTCCAACGAAAATCACTCACTGACGCATGGCACATGACGGAGTCGGTCGACAACACAAAACAAGAAGAGTGCATTCGCCATTCCGAGCCGACGGCGGGAGGGGTCGAGAAGTTCAATTTCAAGAGGATGGTGTAGCGGCAGAGGGGGGCATTAGTATGGAGCAGACGTGCCACTGCAGTACACTGCAATGCATCAATGTTGCATCAGAGACGGATGGCGAGACGTTCGTCGCCACACAGCCCGTAGAAAAGGGATGGCCCGACATAAAAGAAGTCTGTGGCCCACTGGCGCTCTTCTGGAGCGGCCGCACGACGCCTTCGCATGACGACTACCTGTCCGCCATTGCCAGCATGAGCAGGCGAGGCGTCGGATAGTTGCGAGGGGCGCGGCCCTTTCCTTTGGTTCACCACTACGAGGTCCTGTCATCGCCTCTTCTTTCGCAGGTACATCAGCGAGGTAGATGACGCGCGCGCATACACAACGCGTGTGAACACACGGCAGCCCAACGAGCTGCACCCACCGGAAAATACAACGACTTAACAGCACAGCCATAAAACGATAACTTTGCGCCACCACACAGCACGCCCGTACGCGAGCACCGCAAACGAAGGCATCGCCAAACACACGAAGAACTTTAAAACGAAAAAACAGAGAAGAGAAGAAACACCAACATGAGCCACCACGCGACACTGCGCCGACACACACAGCCGGCTGCTACTTCTTCGGTTCTTGGAAGGAGAAGCAGTTCAAGCAGCACGGCCACCACAGCATTCATATGAGAGTCAGAGCAGCAGTTAGCGCTCGACAAGCATTGTAGAATCGATAAGAACAGAGATGACATAAATGGAAAGAGACGGCAAACAATGACGTACCAGCAACGGCAGCAAGACCCAGCCAGCAACGCACCACGATACACCAAAGGTATTACTGCTGTAAACGTAGACCAGACAAACAGAGACGACACGCAAGCGATTGGTGAAACTGCTGGCATCACGCAGTGCAGCTTCAGCTTGCACGGCGAGGGAGTTGCAGCCAGAGTTCATCTGCCTCCTCCCCCTCTCCCTCCCCCCCTCTGGAGGCACCATGCGCCATCCAAGCATTTCATCCTCCACTCGCTTCTTGCCAGACGCAGCACGATCTCTTAACACTGCGTGCATCGTGCTGCTCGCTGCAGCTACCCAACCAACACGAGATGCCGATGCGTCTCTCCCTCTCCCCCATGGGCACTTCAGTCTCCCTCAATGAATCTTGCTCAGGGACTCCGCTAGGTCGAAGGGCTCGAAAGGATAGCCGTCGGCGATATAGAACTTGTTATTGAACTCGACCCAGTGCAGACGCAGGGCGTGTAGGAAGGCCGAGAGCGACTCCATGCCAAGCAGCACGCCGATCGTAGCCGCCATCCACACGGCGAAGCCCACAAAGACGAAGACGCCGGAGCCGCCATCGAGGCCAACGGTGAGGAGAAAGGCGAAGCTCCAGAACACCTCCGACAGCTGCGAGTGGGCTAGTGAGAGGGCCCACAGACGCAAGTACGACGCGGTATTCGATACGCAGCCCAGGACGTACTCGATCGTATGGATAATTTGATGAATAATGATCTCGCTGAACTCGAAATCGTCCTCCTCTTCCTCCTCCCCATCTGCAGGCGGGTGCGCGGCGCGCTCCTGCATCTTGTGGTCGTGCTCCTTCTTCTCCATGTAGGGGATGACGCACAGCATGATGGGGACACAGAGGGCGCACAAGAGCAGCAGCACCACCTGCACGGCGGCCTGGCCACTGTACAGCTGCGACGTGACCGTGCCCGGAGAAAGAAAAAAGTTTGTCATCGTCTCGAGCAGCGACGGCGCGTCGTGCGTGCTCTCCCACGTGGTGAGCCACTTCACGATGATGAGGAGACACATGTAGCCGAAGGTGAAGGACAGAAAAGCGATCTCGGGTACGAAGCGGAACCACACCTTCACCCAATCGTTGAAGTAGAGGTAATTCGTGAGGGAGATGAACACGCCGGCCATCATCTGCGCCACGCCGATGATGACAGAGCACTTCATCTTGATGGAGTTGTAAAACTCGAGCTTGTTCTCCGTCTCCGACCAGGCGGAGTCGACGCCGAAAGCCACAGGACTGGTCGGCTTCACACTTGGGCGGCCGTTGGGGAAAGACGGATAAACAACCCCATCCGGGCCCTCCGGCGGCAGCTGCGGCCAGCGGTAGGCCGAGGTAAAGATCTCAATGGAGAAGCCGAACATGTCGTTGTACAGCAAGCCCATGTACACGGCGAAGAAGCCCATGAGGAGCAGCAGGTAGCGCCCGCCAAAGATCATGGCAAAGATCTCGTTCAGCGGCTGGCCTTCAAAACTCTTCTCCTTGAAAACGAGGAAGGCAGCGAAGAGGGTGAGGATGAGGCCGTGGCCCACATCACCGTACATGACACCAAACAGGTAGGGGAAGGAGATGATGGTGAACACACCCGGGTTGGCCTCCTTGTAGCGCGCCATGCCGTAGCTGTCTACAATACCCTGGAAGGAGCTGGTGATCTTGTTTGTCTTGAAGTACGTTGGCGGCGCCTCCTTGGTATGCAGCTCCTCAATGATCGTGCCGACCTGTGCGCCGCTCAAGTACTCCGCCTCGGCAACCGCAGTGCGGATGTCGTCACACGCGCGCACCGGCGCCCACCCCTGCGCGACCGCCGTCGAGCCGGAAAACTTCAGCATATTCATCGTCGAGAAGACGGCCTTCTCTGTCACCACCGCGCGGCGCCATTCGTAGCAGGACGCGGCAATGCCCAGTAGCACCTGGCGCTGGCGATACGCCGACTGATGCAGTGTCTGCGTGATAGTGTCGACCTGCTGCTGCAGCGAGGCGTGCATGTTGTTGAGGCGCTGCTCCGTGTCGGCGTACTGATAGACGGTTGCGGCGTTCGCCTCCGCGATCTTTACCAGTCTCTCGCGCAGACGCGGGGCCGAGAAGTAGATGGCGAAGACGCTCTTGTAGACGGGCTCGTTCGCGTTGATGTTGTAGAACGGCGTCTCAATGTCGTCGGTGCACATGATGGAGTTGCCGCGCGTTGCGCGATACACAAGACGCTCAAAGAGCGGAATGCGGTCCTTTGGGATCACGCCGGTGACCATCATCAGGCCATCACCAGAGGCGCCGCCAAAGTCGCGTAACAGAATCTCGAGGTGTTCCTTCGAGCGATTGCGCTCCTCGATCAGCGCCTGATACTGCTCATTCAGCTCCAGCACCTCGGAGTAGACCTCGTCGATCTTCTGCTCAAGCGACGACATTGTCTCGCCCTCCGCACCACCCTCCACGATGGTCGCCACGCCGGCCTTGTCGATCTCCTCTTGCAGAAAGCGCAGCTTCCGCTCCATGTCGTCGCAGCGACGCACCTCTTGCACAAAGTCTCGCTGGAAGGCACTCAATTCTTTATTCAGATCGAGAAATTGGAACATCCCGATTTCGCCGAGCTTCAGCACAGCATCGTGGGCCACCTCGCGCTGCATGTGCAACGACAGGACCACCATGTCCTCCGAGCGCCACAGACCGCTGCATGCTTCCTGCGGCATGGCTGAGGATAACGTGTGAGTGCTTTTAAATCTGACGCTTACGTAGTGCGGGTGACGGTGCAATGCGCCAAGGCACGCTTATCGATTGCACTGACCGGCAGCCGATAGCAGCACACCCCTCCAAGCACACTCGCGCCAATCAGTCGTACCTGCTTGAGGAAGCAAAGCACGTGCAGCTGTGTCGGAGCGTTCTATGAGACCGACGGGCTGTGGCACGTCAGTGATCGGTGAAGGGATGAAGGGGGGGGGACAGCACTAAGCACGAAAGGAGAGACGAAGCACGCGTCCACAAAAGGATGATCTGCTCACTTTCTTTGTTTTCTAAGGCTGCGACTACTCTACTACTTCGATGTGTGTGTGAGAGAACCTCTGCTTGCTTTACTCCATGGCAGCACGCCGAGACGCACAGAAGCGCGCGTTGAAGAAAAAAGCGGTAGAGGAGACACGTGCGGGCACCAACGAGACCGAGATGGAGAGACAGTTCAGAAGCAGCGAAGAGTAGTTGTGGGAGCTTTGAAAAAAAAAAGGGGGCGTCGTTTTGAAAGCGGCGTCGTCACCACCCTCAATGAGAGGCGGGAACGTGTCGTGGCGTACAGCAGCCTCTAAGCGCAGAGGAAACACGTGAGGCGCATGTGCCCCAAGAGATGTATAGTCCCCACTGAGGCACGTTAATTCGCAAACGTGATGTTAGGCAACGTTAAGCCATCATGGACGCGTAATGGTAAGTGAGCGGAATCACGGGATCGAGAAGCACTCTCTGATAATAGCAGCGGCAGCAGCAGAGGTTGAAAAAGAGGCAGAAGAAACGCAAACCAATCTTGTAGCGCACAGCTGTGTTCGTACGCACATGGTGAAGGGACGTATCCGTTGAGTTCCGGTCATCGCACCGTGTCATGGCGCGCCTCCTTCGCCACCGTACACAGCTCAGCTCGCAAGAGACTATCCAGCGAGAAGTCAGCAGTGGTAGACTGCGCTACCAGCCGCGCGCGGAGGTCGCTCAATTGACGCTGTATTGCGGGATCCTCTTGCGGGCGACCACCACAGTCACCAACGCGCGGCAGCGGAGGCTTCAGTGGCACAAAACGAAGCTCCGTCGGTACAAGCTCTCTCAACCGCATCGTCTTGTCATGGCTGTCGTAAACAACATAGTGGTGATGGCGCATGGCAAAGTGGCAGGACGACATAACACCTTGTGTATCCCCTGTGAAGACAAGAACATCGTCTCTGAAGGCGGTGCGGAAGGTGTGAAAGTTCGTGTAGGCTGCCAGAGAACTCACCGTCGCTGAGTCTGCCGCGGAGTTACCGCAGTCGCCCTCCCACGTCAGTTCCCACGTATCACCATACAGCATCGCCTCATCAACCTCATCCGCCTGCAGCAGCGCACGCAGTTGCAGGACAGAGGGCCCGGCCTCCGCTTCCAGCGTCACGGCCCCGTGTCGCACGCACTCCGCCCCAGCAGAGCCCCCACCAGCGGGTATCACGTGCGTTGAAGGAAAATTTTTGTGATAGCCATACCGGCGAATGCTATCAGCATAGTGCATCACAGTCGCTCTGCAGGACAGCTCTCTGTTGCCAAGCTGTAGCTTGACACGATGAGCGGGGGGTATGCCAGGTAGCACGTAGGGGCCCAGTGCATCCTGCAGCGCGCACTGCAGTAGCGTGGGGTTGAAAGAGCAGCGGTATAGGCGAAGGCGCTCGTGGATGTAGGCCGCCGTCACGCGCACTGCCGCCCAATCTGGCAAGATACAGCAAATCTGTTGGGGAAGAGGACCGGTACGCACGTCAGCCAGGCTCTGCACCGCCTGCGTTGGGCTTACGTAAGTGGAGCAGAAGATTACAAGGTGGCTGCGCGGTCCTCCTCGCAAGGCGCCCTCAACAGCAGTCTTCACCATCGCCATTCGGTTCACAAAGGCAGAACGCTCTGTGCTGCTGCTGAACCTTGGCGAGTGAACTGCCTCAACATTCAACCTCTCTATCACGGCCAGCCAAGGATGGCATGTTGCTTCTGTGGGCGCAGCCAGCGCGGGTTCGTATGTGCGTATGTGTGTATGAAAGACCAGGTGCAGACTGACGGACAGTAGAGATGGCCGCGTGTCATGAAGGGAGGCCATGGACAGCAGCCGGCTGCACTGCTCGTGTGTGACATGGCGAAACGTGTCATAGCCCCTCCCATCTTCTGCGTCGCAGCGGCAATCAAAGAATACGGACAGGAGTTTGGCGTCTTGCGCTTTTAACATCTTCAAGCGCGGCGTGCGGCAGGTGCACACAGGTTTGGGGAGAGGTGGGTTGCAGCGAGGTGGTCCCTGAGCACCAATTGCGGCTCTGCCAGCGCCCTCGTTGGTTTACCTGCGCCTCCAGACGCGTATAGCAAGCACTGCTGTGCCCAAGTTGAGCAAAGCGCCTCGTGTCGGTCTAACGGACAAAGGACAAACCAAATTGGAAGGGAGAAGCAAACCAGTCGATCCATCGCGATGGTGAGCAGCGAAGCACGGAAAGAGAGAGGGCAAATGAAGGTGACAGAAGCAGCGAGCGTTCCTAGAGCTGGCGGGTTCAGGCGAGCGCTCCGCATTCTTTGCTAACCGGTTAATGAGAAAGCCAGCATCACAAGGCGGACAGAGAATGTTTTCACCCATCAAGGAAGCACCACGGTTGTCGCATGCGTCCACCCTCGCGCTTGTCACTCGTAAGCCACATGAATGGTGTCGACTTCACTTGATTGGCACGTTTGGTTAAGGAGCCAGTTGACAGAAAAGAATCGACGTTCCGTATTGTATATAAGCGTGAGAGACATCCCCCCCCACCCCGCCGACGGAAAGGATGGCGACGGTGACGCACACATATCTAAACATCTATATATATATATATGCGACCGTAGCAGATAACGATGAAGCCAAGTTGTTGGCATTGATCTTTGTTGATTTGCCCTTCTCCTCAAGCTGGTGGACAAGCACCACGCGCGTTTGATTGCAGCGTTGATGAACGGACGCAAGCCCAGTCGTCCTTACAGTTGTGTGCCCGGCATTTAGAGCAGCCCTACCGCATCAGCTCAGCGCTCCCCCCCGCGCCGATCTTCTTGTTGATGATCTCCGCTTGTCTCTCCTGCCAAGCGCGGTAGACGACTGACTTGCCCAGGGTGGCGAGGATTTGCTCTTTCGACGGATTCCCCCGCAGTGACAGCGAGTTGAGTCCTGGGCAGTGCACAAAGATCGTCTGATCGACCGCGTCCAGCGGCTGCCTGCCGCACTGCTCCTCTACGCTCAGCCGCCTTAAGGAAGGCAAGATGGGAAACGCCTCACTCGACTTGAAGCCCAGTGTCAGCGTCCCGCTGAGTCGATTGTGATCTAGCAGCAGCTCGCGCAGCGCTGGAAACGGTGATCTCACGGTGTCCTCCGCCACCGTGAAGCTCTGCAGCTTGTTGCTTTTCAAGTCAATGATTTCGAGAGAGGCACTCGGGCCTAAGCAGCAGGCTAGAGAGTGAGGGACGGCGAGGGGCTGCGCGTTGTTGGTGCAGACAAAACGGCGCAGGCGAGGGAAGCGCGTTGAAAGCAGAGGCGGCAACAAGTGCAAGGCGTTGCCCGACAGATTAAGGGTTTCCAAAGGGAGTGGCGTAGCACTGGCGGCCGCCTGAGCCCTTGCGTTTGCCTTCGTGATGTCGTTGAAATGGCCCGCGACGTCTTTCGACAGCCGAATAGCGCAGCTTAAAGCGCAGGCACAGGGAAGTCGGTTGTTAGAGAGATCGAGATACACCAACGACTTCCACAGCGGCAGCATCACAAAAGGATGCGGGATCGGATCGGCGATGCGGGTGCCACTCACTGCCATAGAGCGCAGCGTTGGCAGCGAAGTCAGTGCCTTGGTCAGTCGAGACCAAGAGCGCATGCCCTTCTCATCTACGGTCAAGGCACCAGTGGTCGCCGCGCGCTCAAAGCGCTCCTTCGAAGCCGCGCCGCCCATTGAAGCGGAGATCTCGTCCAGAGATTTCGCTCACCCGCTCGTTGCTCCGAGTTCAGCGCCCTGCGTCAGCAACCGGCGGAGAGACGATGCGTGAATGGCGCTCTTGAATGTTGTTTTGCCTTCTGCGCAGGGGTGGAGTAGACGCCTCTCGTGGCATGCGTCTGTGCAGCGCGGAAGAGGGTATCTGAACCTCAACGTTGTGGAGAGCGAGACGACAGGGAAGAAGAAGCAAAGCAGGTCAACAGCTGCCTCAGCGGGGTGTGCAAGAATCGCGTTGCAGCTCAACGCGCGTGCCTAGAGGGAAACACGGAAGCAGACGGATCCACAGAGAAGAAGCGTAGCATCCCAGCGATTACCCTCGCCCGTGAGCAACGCAAACAGAGCGTTGATGTTTAACCGCAAGTGAACTTAAAACAGGAAGAAAAAGGCAAATGTATCTGTGCTCGCCTGGCAGCAATGAGACAGCCACCACAACGATATGGAAACGACCTGCACAGGAGGGAGGAGGGAGGAGGTCCACCCCCATTCATGAACAGGAGAATGACGCTTGCACGGAGATGCTCCAAAGAAAGCGAGAAGTGCGTCCGCACGCGGGTGGAGTCGGTCGGGGGTGCTCTTCCCCTCTCACGTCTTGGGCGGGTAGAAGCGGGTACCAAAAATGGACGTGCCCACACGCACCGTCGTCGCCCCCATGCGGATGGCGCTCACGTAGTCCCCGCTCATGCCCATCGACAGCTCCAACTCTTCCGGCTGCACGCTGACCGCCGCGGCCACCTCGTCGCGGCACTTCGTCAGGCACTCGAAGTTCTCCGGCCGGCTCGTGTAGTCCGGCATGCCGATCGTCATCAGCCCTCTCAGCTGCAGCAAGGGGCACTCCTGGGCGACGTACTTCGCCAGGGCCACTGTCGGCTCCCCCGGCTCGGTGCCGCTCTTCGTCTCCTCGCCGCTCGTGTTCACCTGAATGTACACCTCCAGCGGTCGGCCCCCGCGATACTTGGCGCAGCCGTCGTTGACCTTGAGGGCCAGCTTCTCACTGTCAATTGTCTGGATCACCCCCAAGCCTGGCACCCCCTCCAGCAGCTCCTTCACCTTGTTGCTCTGCAGGTGGCCCACAAAGTGCCAGAGGATGTCCGAGGGCAGCTCCTGACTCTTCTCCGTCAGCTCCTGCACGTAGTTCTCGCCAAAGACGCGCTGGCCAAGCTGGTAGAGCCCTAGCACACATGCCGGTGACTTTGTTTTGCTCACCGCCACCAGCATCACGCGGCGGCCGGCGCTCTCATGGGCGATGGTCTCACACACAGCCTTGTAATTGTGCGCCATCACCTCGGCGGTGGGCTCGGCAGCCACGTCGTAGCGGGACGCCGACATGGCCCGACGAAGAAGGCGGTTGAGTAAGCGGTACGTTGCTTTGTCGCTTGCGCGCTGGCTTGCGCACGCTGTGTAAAGCCAGTTGGTAAAGCGATGATAGGATCGGCGGAGGCGTCTCACGACGCGCTCTTGCTAAGCGTTGCCTGTAAACGATAATAGGCAGTCCTGGGAGTAGCCGCGAGCGAAGGAAGCTCCGCCGCGCACCGCATCGCCGTGCACGCCGAACAAATGGGGCGTGTGAACGCACAAGCAAGGCGGTGTTTAGGAAAGTTGCAGAGGAACGAAGAAGAAAATGGAGACAGGAAAGAGTATCGGTTCGTGCACTGTGAAGTGCGAAGCACATGCCCTTTGCAGGAACTCCGCAGCCCGCCCACGCAAAATCTAAAAAGCGACTATTGAATCGGCCACGACTCACAAGAGATCCACAACGCGAGTACGTGCTTCACAGCCCTCGGTGGTCAGCCGTAAGGCCATTGAGTCCGTATGTCTCCGCATGCCACTGAAGCGAGTACTTAAGTGGATCGCATGATCACGGCAATAGGAGCACAGCTCTTGGCAGGCGCAATCAAACAGCCCCGTTACTCGTCGGTACGGCCGTTGCGGCACTGCGTCGAGGCTTCCGCCTCTTCTCTCTTAGGCGCTGCCGTCAGACGGCACCAACTTCACCACCAAAATGGAATAAGTACCAGCCGTTCAGGGTGCGCTTCGCCCTCCATGGGCTTCTAGATACCCGCTTCACTGCCCTTCCTATGTTGATCCGTCTTGCGTGTGCCCATACTCCGGCCGAGGCTTCTTTGGTGCCGGCGCTCCGTCGTCGTCCTCCTCCTCCTCCTCCTCCTCAGACTCATCAGACTCCTCGGATTCCTCGGATTCCTCCTCTGAGCTCTGTGACTCATCGGAGTCTTCCACCACAACTTCCGAGCCGTTGCGCGCCCGTGAGTTGAGGGCCACCAACTTGGAGAACTTCACGAACACCGCCGTGAAGTGCGCTGGCGTGTCCACGTCGTTGTCTGCCAAGTCCAGCACCTCCAAGTTGGGGAAACTGGTGGCGAGTGTATCCACCTCTGCCATCGTGGCCACGCGATTGTTTGGCATGAGCAGACGTGCGAGGGAAGGAACGGCGGGCAACGCAGCGGGAATGGAAACGACATTGTCGCTCACATCCAGCAGGCGCAGTGCGGGGAGGTGCTCCAGGCCGATGATGTCGAGACCGCGCAGCTTGGGCTTCATGCACACGAGAAATAGATGCGTGAGCTGTGTGTAGCGGGACCAGAGCTCCGGGAGTGCCGGCACGCCGCTCAGCGAAATGCTTGTTACCTCCTCATCTCTCCTCCCTTCTGTTTGCTTTTGCACACGAAGCACGGCCGCCTTCTTGAGGGCCTCCATGCGTGACACGTCTGGGTTGAAGCAGTCGCTTCCTTCGGGCTGCTGTGAATGCTGTAATACGCTTCGGTTCCGTTGCCCGACAACACGCATGCGACCGAGGGAAAGCGCAGGGTATGATAAGGCAAGCCAAATTAAAGGAGAGGGGGGAGGGCGAGAGAGGAGTGACGCTCTCAGGTAGCGATTCATTGATGTCTTCGTCAGCTGCGCGGATCCGCCTTCCGCGGTGATCTGAGACTACGGATCAATAGATAGAGCAACATGGAAGGGAAATAGACAGTTGAAGGGAGCCCTCGATCGCTCCATGAAAGCGCTCACTGTCGAGAGGCATCGGTTACAGATGCGGTGTGGGCTGCCTTCACAAGGCGCCTTCCTTTGGCCTATCCGCAATCGCATGCGCGCGTGCAGCAAACAGTAGAAAGAATCGAGAAGAAAGGCAAAGGGAACAGCTCCGCAAGCGTGGTCGATGCCGGCAGTCATGTCCAGCTGGCAGAAACGGGTGTCGCCACGCTGTGCAACACAATGGCTGCAGCCATCGACAAACAAACAGTAGAGTGGTCGGTTGAAGTAACGTAGAGAGTGAGAAGGCGCGAGTGAAGGATGCAGCGGTAGCGTGGTCCAATCACAAGAGAGCCGCTTGAATAAAGATGTGCTCGTGCGCAGGAGGCAAATCAAATCATGAAGGCAGTGTTACCTCAGAGGGGAACGCCTGCAGACGCACAGAAGAAACAGAGAATTCACGTGGGCAAGCACACGCGCCCTTCACTTGGCGCCCTCTGGTGCGTCACCGTCCACCATCTCCAGCACCCACTCACGGGTGAGCAGAACAGCGGCCTGCGCTGAAACAGCATCTGGTGACAGCGACTTCCAATCGATCTCCGTGGGCTCCGCGATGCTGAGGCGGCGCAGGTGCTCCACAAGCACAACGTGCGGCATACCCGTTGCGGCATTTCTCTGGCTGAACTCGTGGTAGATGCGCACCTCGCGCATCCACACCGCAAAGTTGTCGATGCGAATGAAGTGAGAGAAGAGGATGAAGAAGGCGTTGTCCATCACGCGGAACTTCACGCCACTCAACAGCACCCCGTGGTCGTGAAGGTCGTCCTCGACAAGAGAGAGGTTTCCGTAGAAGCGGATGGGGTTGGTGTGATCCTTGAGGAGCTCCCAGTTGATCCCAGGCATCTCAGCGGGCCGCGGCACGAGGCGCACCCGATCCTCCTTCAGGCCGTAGAAGTTGTTGCGCCACGCCCAGTCCACGTTCGGGTCGTGCTTGGCGTACTCCGCTGTTTGCCACCCCTCAGAAACCGGGATGCTTAGCTGCGGCTCCACCGTGGTCCTAAACTCCTTGGTGTGGTAATAGCTCGCGGCGCTGCGCAAGAGCCCCTCCACGCTGAACACCAGCCACGGGTGCTCACGGTCCGACTCCGGCCCAACCGCAAGCGTGTTGCTGCGAAATGAAATCTCAGGAAGGGAGGAGATATGCAGGGCCTGCTGCATCTGATCCCCCTCCTCCTGCGTCATGATGCGGTCGAGCCTCGTGGTTGTGAACTGCCACCCACCCACGCACTTGGTCTCCACATCCGGTAGGCGAGCCTCAATCGTGAAGTACGGAATGTGTGTAACAGTGGTAACGGGGGGCGCGGCCGGGGACGAAGTCTCCCCCTCCGCCTGCTCCTCCTGGGCGGCGTTGGGCTGCTGCAAGGCCTTCTCTCCTCCGGCCAGCGCGGAGTAGCCCGGCAGGCCCAAGGCCGGGTTCACCGAGAGGGCCCGCGCCATAGGGAACTCGAGGTGCTGGACCAGAACAGCCGCCAGCCGCTCCAATCCCTCCCTGTCCTCCTCCGTGAAGTGGCCCAGCTCCGTGCTGTCCACGTCAATCACCCCGACGACGCTGCCGTTTTCAATCAACACCGGCACCACCACTTCCGATTCCGACGCGGAGTCGCAGGCGATATGCCCAGGGAAGTTGTGGACGTTGGGGACCACGAGCGACTCCCCACTCTCCGCCACAGCGCCGCAGACACCGCGGCCAACGCGGATCTCGGTGCACGCTGGGTGTCCCTGGAAAGGCCCCAAGGCGAGTAGTCCGGGCGCCTGGAAGAGGTAAAAGCCAAACCAGTTAACCTTCAAGTTCTCCAGCGCCGCGCCGGGGTTGCAGAAGCGGTTCAGCTCGTAGAAGTAGAGCGCCGCGACGTTGCCGAGGCCAATGACGAGGTTTGCCTGAGGGGTGAAGCGCTTGCTCATGCCATCGATCAAGTGCGTCGCCTGCCTCACCAGCCAGTCGTACATCTCCCTCTTGGTCTGGAAGACCGGCGCGAGGCGCTCCTCGTGTGTCATGATGAGGCCGGCAAAGAGAAAAAGCGAGTTCTGGCGTGACACGGAGAGAAGCGCTGGCAAAAACTCCTGGGCGACGGTCGCAGATCAGCAAATCAAATTTTGTACGCCGAGGAGCCACGAAAGCAAAGATGCAACGCAAGTACGCAGCAAAGGCGCTTTAGTTACGAACAGAGTCTCGGTCCCGTGAGCTCCAGTCTTCTCTTACGGCCTAACCAGCACTTCCAACACTGCTCTAGATCGCGCTGCAGAGTGAAACCGTTGCGTACGCGCGCGTGTGCGGGCTTCCAGCACAGTCAGACACAGCTACAACGGCGTCGATGGTTCGTGCTTGATTACGTGTTGCACTTGAGTTTGTAAGTCGCCCACAAAGAGGACGATGATGATGCAGTGGGCTGGATACCGAAGCAAACAACAATGACAGAATACTTCGGCGTCGGCTCAGCAATTATCCGGCAACGGAGACCGTTGCGGCAGCGATCCTCAAAAGAAAAAGAAAGAAGAACCGTTGGAGTGAGAGCATTCAAGGGAAGCGCGTGGAGGCGAGAGACAGCGCTAAAGAGGGGGTGGCCGCCAAAGCAAAGCATTCGCCATTGGGAATGCCACAGGCAGACCCAACGGATGCACGGTCGCGTCACCGCTTACGTGACTGGCGTCGTTTTCAACGGCAGCCCTCCCTGCTTTTGGTTTGGCTGCTGCGCTCTACGCTGCACGATTCAAACGCAGAAAGCCGTCATGCACCTCACAGAGGCTCCGTGCAGTGGGCAAAGGTTCTCTTTCATGTTTCAATGAAGCATATAGATATGCTGAAATCAGTAGAGAAGCTCGTCAATGCTGGCCACATAAGTCGGTGGAGAATTCAAGGGAGTGGCGCACACATCATATGGTCAAGCTGTCACCGATGGGGGAGGGGGAGGAGGGGGGCACCGGCAACAACACCAACACGGGTGCATCGCACTGCGAGGAGTCTCATCAATGAAGATGGAAAAGGGGGATAAGTCGTCTTTGCACATTGCGTCCAGCGAAGAGCGAGCGCGTACGACATAAAATCAGCAAAGCAAAGCGGATACACGTGTCCCTGGCAAGCCCCAGATGAAGGGGCCTTTAAAGAAATTGCAGAGCACACAGTTAAGCAGAGGGAATCGCAGATGGGGGCCCATCCGCACGAATCACAGGAGAGCAGCAGCCGCTGCGGGATATCCGCCAAGCACAATAATAGCCTACCCGAGGCACACGTCATGTCTTCGGCACTCGCCTTCAAGAGAGAGAGAGAGTCATAACGGAAGCAGTCCTCGCATCCTGTCTCTTGGCGCGTTGCCCTCAAGCAGCCGTGAAAAAATGCGTAACATGTGCGCGAGGGCATTCACAAGCGAAGAAAAGAAATCAGCAGCTCTCTCCTTAAAGGGGCGGATAGCAGAGCACCGCCGTCTGGCCCCGCCCATCCCTCCGCCCTCTCACCCCACCAAGAGCAGCCAAATCCAGGGGTACAGGCGCCTTTAAAGATCTTGTGAGGAGAACTTCAACATCGCATTGCGTGCATCTGCAATGGGAAGGTAAAACTGGGAGCTCAGGCATTCTTTGGAGACAGCCGACTCCGGCATGTTGCGCAGACAGCGACGCACCGCCGTCGCGTAGTCCGCAGCTGGGTAAACGCAGCTGCCCCTCTTCTCCGCGTCACGAGTGCAGGCATGGAAGCCTATCACATACTCCCGGCATGCTTCATTGGAGATCTTATCCATGTTCTTCATCATGCACCCCCACAAGTCGCGTGCTGATGTGGCGACATCACAGATTCTGTTGAAGTCGTCTCCACACTGCACAACGGGATTCTTGCGAGGGCCTCCTGATAGGGCCGCTACGCTGATCGTGGCGCTAGAGCAGAGGCAAAGTGCGAGCACGATGATAAGGAGAATAGCCGCTGCCGACGGCCTCCGTTGCCCTGCACGAGACACGGGAGAAGACATGTCAAGAGAATGTAAGAAGAATGTAGAGTGGTCTTCTTCAAAGAGCAAAGATCTCCGCTGATAATTTGTTTTCGTTTTGGTAACTACTTTAGGAAAGCGCGAGTATATATGAAGTTATGTAGTTCACATCCTAGCTGCGGTGGTAGAGGAAGGCCGCCGTTGGCGCGTGGGGGGAGGGGGAGGGGGAGGGGATTCAGAAGCTCAAAGATTAGTGGGTTAGGTCAATTGTTGGAATTGGGTAGGGGAGGGAGACAGATGACAAAGCAAAACAAGCACGCCATCAGGTCCGACTACTTGCACACCTCCTTCTGTGAAGTCGGCATCGTGCGATAGGACTTGCTGCCACCACGGAGACGACTGCTCCGCCCTCCGGCACCCCCAGGGCACAGCAGCGCTGCCCTTGCAAGGATGCGCCAACGTTCAAGCGCGCGTTGAGTGCAGTGAGCGCCTTCGCCCCCCCCCCTTCACCTGCCATCCCGCACCGCCCCCAAGAAGGTCAAGCAGCGAAGTGAGCACCATTGGCATCTGTCGCTCGACTCTTTCGCCGAACGCGTCCGCTCAAGCGTAGAGAGGAGGAGTCAAATTTCAAAAGCTAATTGCTCGGCAATGCGAAAGAGCTATACATGTGGGCGTGGCAAGCACACGAACAGGAGAAACCAAGAGCAACGGCATCACAGCAACGTAAGTCCTGAAGGACACGATGCGTCGAAGCGTTGCAGTCACAGCTCAACGAAGATTGAGTGCTTCCCGGCAGCAACGACATCAACAAAGCACAATTCCCATGAAGAAATGCTAAGGGCGGCCGCAACTTGTTTATACGAGTTGTCATTGAAACGGAAGACATAACGGAGCAGTGCATCTGCTGCGGCACCCTTCCGTGCTTCGGCAGCTGCCGCCGAGGAAGGAAAGAAGCCTCGTCGAGTCACCCGCTCCATCAGCACTCACCAAACATCGGTGCACCGCAGGCGATAGCACCACCAACTAGAATACATAAAATAGGCGAAGGGACGCAAAGAGAAGGTGCATCCTTCAAACCTTGAGGAACACCGCTAAGGCAGGAGACCACCAAGCATGCGGCACAAATCCGATAGAGCTCAGTGAAGCCAAGAGCGCACCAGTGCGAGTGCACGGCCCTCTATCCCTCTGCGTGTTTCCATCTCGTTGCTTCTATTTCTGCACCAACTACTGCAAGCGAGTCTTCGGAGGCAGCAGGGGCACGTTGCGATACCGCGCTGGCTTCGCGGCTTCTAAATTCGCCATCTCCTTCGCAATGCGATCCTCGTACTGCTTCTCTAAGGTCAGCTGGTCCGTCAGCTCGGTACGGCGTGCCAGCTGCTCTGCCTGACGCTGCGCGACGTGCTGCTGGATTTGCTTCTCTAAGTACTGCTGTGTTTCCTTCAGCAGACGCATCCGCCGCTCCCGCTCCTCCGCGTCAACGTCGCGCTCGCTTGCAAGTGACTTTAGAAACTCCTCGTGCTCTAACTTCCGCACCATCGCGTCATCAGCGTCCTTCTGACGTTTGTCCAGGATCTGCTGGCGGCGTGCGATGAGGATCTTACGCAGCAAAGAGTCGCGCTTAGCCTGCTCGGCATCCCATTGGGCCTCGCGCTTGCGCCACTGCTTCTCGTTCTCCTCCTCCCACAGCTTGTCCAGGGAGTGGCTGGCGTCCTTGCGCTGGGCTATCTGGCTCTGCAAATCGCGCATCTGCAACTGTTCTGCAGCGATGCGCCGCTGCTTCTCGATGCGCTGCTCCTCCTCGTCTGCCTTGATGGAGGCAAGAATGGCGTCCAGCTCCTCCCTGTCCTCCTTCCGCAGCGCCTCGTACTCCTGCTGCCGAGCCCGCTTGAGCTCCTCGTTCATCTCCAGCATCTCCTGCGCCAGCTTGCGGTTGCACTCCCTTCGCGCCTGCTTCTTCTGGGCCTCGGCCGTCTCCTCCTCGTGGAGCAGCCTGTAGAACTCCTCGGCATCGCGGCGGGCCTCCTCCCTCTGCTGCATCTTACGCTGCTCGTTGCCGGCCACCTGCGCCGCGAGGTCCTCCTTCATGTGCTGCGTGCGGTTGTATTGCCGCTCCATGTCGCGCTGCATCCGCTCCGTCGCTACCCGCTGCGCATCAGCCGCCTGCTGCGAGAAAAACTTGTCTTCCTCCGCGTCCTCCTTCTTGCGTGCTGCGGCGGCATCAATCTGATCGAAGCGGGCGTCCGCCACCTGCAGCACCCGCAGCCGGCTCTCCGCCTGGCGGAGGCAATCGATCTTCTCACGGAAGAGGCGATCGTGGCGTGCACCGATGTCCGCCCTCTTCGCCTCCTCGCGCTTTTCGCGCAGCTCCTGCGCTTTGCGAATGAGACGCTCCCGCCGCTGCGCATCCGTCTCCGGTAGATTCGCCATCATGGAGGAGTGAAGCGCGTTTTCATTGTTCAGCAGCTCCGCCAAGCGGCGCCGCCGGGCCACCAGGACGTCGTTGTGCTGCGCCTGGATTTCATCGAGGTACTGCAGCACCTCTCGCTGCTGGAAGCGCTCGTTGCCCTTCAGCTCCCAGTTCACGGTGTGCGTCTGACGATCTTGCAGTGCCTGCTCCGCGTAGAAGTTCTCCATGTAGGCCTCGCGACGTTGGCGCGCCTCGATGGTTGCTGCCATGTTGTGTCCGCGGGGCATCTTGAATGGCGAGCGGTCTTTCCTTTTCGAAAGCGAGGATTGCAGCAGGAGGCCACAGAGAGGCGGTGCGCGGTGGGCACTGCGTTTGATGGAAATCAAGAGGTGGGAGCACAGAGAGCACCGAGACGGGCAGGATGAAGAAGAAGCCGTAAGTTACGCTGTAACTGCACCGTGTGCGGATGCGACTCTATCCAACGGCTTTTGCACGGCGAACTATAGAGCAAAAGGAAGGAGATGAGAGAACAGAGAAAAGGGAAAGCGCAGCTAGAGCACAGATTCCGAAGTGCAGAGACATGCCTCAAAGGGCGTCAAAGGGCAGTCACGAAAATCCAGAAACGCAGTGCTCCACGCCCGATACGCAGCCGCACAAGCCAAAGTGAGCAACAATAAGAGAAATTAGTGGCCCTCTTCCCTCAAGCGCGGCGTGGGAGCTCATCAACGTCAGAGCGTAGCAGTGCCATCAATCAACTCAATGCACCGCAGTCTTTACAGACGCACATGCCGGTATCCCTTCACGTAGTGAAGCGATGGTGGGCTGCTCTAGGAACGCGCACATCACTCTTCGTTGTTGCTTCATTCATTCATTTGAGAAGTGGAGATTCTGACTCTGCATCACGGGAGCATCGATAGAAGCTCACCCGAGGAAATACAGCGCAATAACAGCAAGCGAAAGGGATTGAAACACTCACGGGGTGAGCAGGGACGAAGCTGTGAAGTCAACTATCAAATGCGCAAAGGCAAAGTACATCAAGCGCAGACTGAGGAGCAGGGCGAGGACACGGTCAGCACAGCAGGTCGCATCTCAAGCGCTACGCAGCGCCTCCAGCTCTACGGCACGGGCATCAACTCGAAGTTCGGAGCAAGAGAGAGCAAGCTTCCCACTGTAAGGCAAGACACTCACAAATAAAGCAATGCACTACAGAACATTGGCACGAAGAGAAGGATGCGCATCGCTCCGCGGCATCGTTCGGCCCCGCCAAACTCACGTCAGTGCAGGCAGAAGCAACGGCGCACCAAGGCAAAGCCCAAAGTGTGACAGCCGGTGTGATGCACCCATCAGTCGCAGCGGCGCGGCCGTCTTTGAATGCACAGCTGCACTGCAAAAACGGCAAACAGCAGCGTCACCGCTGTCCATAGCGAAGCGATAAAGCAAACGTCGGAGAGTTCAAATTTAGAGGGCGTCCAAAGCTGAGGCAGTAAGAGGGCGAGTCCAACGCCAGTGGGCCAGCAGGAGATGAGGAAGAGCACCACGGAGACAACAATGAAGTACACATACTGCGAGCAACAGACATGTTCGCCACCGCCCTCCACGTGGTCAGCTGAAGCAGGGGTGCAACAGTGCTTGAGGAACAGTATGTGAACGATGAAGAGCACCATCAGAGCGCTGTCCAGCAGTGACGGAATCAGTATTAGATATAGCACGCCAGCGATGGAATACGCGTCGTCGTCCGGGTGAGGCGCATTGAGGTACGCGTTGAGCTGGCAGCACCCGATGATCATCACCACCACGTTGGCCGCGTTCACAATCATCGAGACCCACCCACAGATTTCAAGCGCACACCCGCGTGCTTGAGAAGTAGATTCCATGGAGGCAGCCACCGCGTCATGTCGATCATCGGCAGGCACGGCAATCATTATGGCCTCCACCGCACCCGCCACCATCCTGCCCTCCTGTACGTCATGCGGTGCACTCATCACGCTCCTTGCATCTTCGATGTTCTTCGTCTGCATGGTGCGGTTGCAGCCTGGGGCTGGACAACAACAACACAAAGGGGCACTAGTATGGCGAGGGAAAGGGAAGCGGATCAAGAGCTGTCTCGATGTGAGTTGGACGTGAGCCGCAATGCAGTCTGCTTGTGCGCGTGTGGAGCACCGACATCGGCTGTCGGCGAAACAAAAGAAAGGGCGGTGGTATGACAGAGAAGTGGAAGAGTTGAGCGCATGTGAAATAGGATAAGACGGTGCTACCGTTGCGGCTGTCTGCTGCATCGGCGCACACGCGCGTCTGCACGGGAGCTCCGGCGTTGGCTCAACACGGGAACCCGCAGAGCCTCCACGCCTGATCGCGATAGCATACAGTCGCACAGAAGCGCACGCCGTCGGCGTCGAATGCTGCCGTGCACGCAGGGGCCCGGTCCGTGTGGCAGATGCGGGAGGAGGGGGGGGAGGAGGAGCGAAGCCAGGCGGCAACAACGCTACGCCGCTGCGCGTCTTGAGCGGAGTTCACTCAACCTGCACGTGGGTGTTGACCTCCTCCCTCAGGAAATATGCGGGGGCATGACTTATGAATTAGCCGTGTTACACGTTAGGTCAGCATCCGCCAGCTACAACAAGTGCCCAAAGATGTTTGGCACAGAGGGAAGGATGCGAAGGCGAAAGCGTAGCGAAGTCCGGACGCTGCGCCAACACAGGAAAGCTTCTAGGCCTGGCACGTGGATGTACGGCACAGCAGGATGCCACCCCCGATTCGTTGGCTCCAAACAGCCGCGCTGGCCTCGGCATCAGCTGCTGCATGGGCATCCAATCTGACTGCTGTTGCATCCCCGTCGTACTTGCAGCCCGGTAGAGATGGAGCTTGCCTACGCCTTCATGCCGCACATCGTAACAGCTGCGCTGTCCCAACTTCTCCTTCAGCACACCGGAGAACAAAGAAGCGTCAACGCGAAAGGGCCACGCTGTTCGACGCTACACCCTGGCCTTGGCCTAACCAATCAGCAGCGCAAAGGAACGACGGAGCTGGGAGAAGCAACGTGCAACGCATGCACGCATTTCGGGGGGAGGGGGGGAGGCGATGCTGTATCCCCACACACATTAGCCAAGCACGGCCGCAGCCGCAGCGCAACCGCAGGGCTTTACGGCAGCAGCGGACACCAACGCGGGATCACACCTCCCGTCGATGGCACCATCATCGCGTCCCGCCTTCCTGGGATGTGCTGCAGCTTGATCCGCTCCCGCCCGCTGTACTGCTCCTCCGACGAGCTCACAACGCTTTCCACTACGCCAAAGCCCTCGCCCACGGTGCTCAGCTGATACTGGTGCGCATCCGACTGGGAGATCACCTCTGCCAGCACCACATCGCCCAGAGCAAAAGACAGCGCGGGGGCGGGCGGCTGCAGCTGATCCTTTGTAGGTCGAAACGGGCGAATGTCCTCCTGGCGCAGAACTCCTTTAAAGGCACCGCTGATGCCAGCCGTCGAGGAGCCGCGGTGGCTGCACCAGCGCCAGTTCACGGCCATGATCTCGCCAAATGCAAAGAGGCGGTTGAGGCGCGTCACACGGAGGTGCACCGTGTCCCCTGGGCGTGGGCCCATCACGGCCGCTGTCGAGGCCGGCACGCTCGCACAGGAGCTGGCAGGGCCTCCGCTGCTGTCAGTCTCACGCGAAGCGCCGACTTGTCGCTGAGGCGCGTTGTAGGCGGCGCCAGGGGTCGTCGAGTTAGTCGCAGCGAAGATCGACACGAGGCGGCCATCCCACTGCGCGATGCCCTGACGTGTGGCCACGATGCAACGACACACCCGCGACGTTGCGCCCCCACGCGGCGCGCCAGCCGGTGTGTCAGCGGGCTCCTCGACGTACTGCACAACGCAGCCTTCCCCAGGAATGACCTCCGACTCACCAGTCGCCTCATCCCCGAGAGCAACCGTAGCGGCGCTTCCATGGGGGGAGGTGACGGTGGCAGCCGAGATGAAGAGGGTATCGCCGGGGGCGACGCGTGAGCCCGTGTGCACCACAGTTGGCATCTTCGCAGACTCACCAAAGCAGAGTCCTTTAGAACTACTACGCGGCACTCGAGCCGTTCTCTTCAGCTGATTTTGCGTTGAAGCTTCGTTTAGGACTGCAGCCGTTGCTGCCCAAGTCAGAGGGAGAAGGAGAAGAGTGGAGAATGCGAAAACTGAGAAGCACACAGAGCGGAGCCGAGCGTGGGACTGACCACCCGCACGACTCGGAGAGGGAACCACACATGAAGGTGCAGGTCATGCTGGCGTACTTCAAACTGCCGATCGCAGGGATACCCTTCCCACAGCTATCGCGCAGCAGCAGTATCGCTATCGAAGCTATCTTCGACGAAGGACGGGTAGCCAGAGAGCACGACGCGGGGAGCTCCGATGCTGCTCGAAGCGCAGAAGGCGTGAGGATCGCGCGTCAGGCTGCGCCAACGTCACCCTTGTCTTTGTCCACCACAATGGAGTAAAGTCTCTTATCCTAGTTTCTGGTCGAGGTCGGGAAGGGACGACGTCACAGCAAGTTAAACGTTGTGGGAGAGTAGAGAGAGAGACTTATGTATGTGCGCTCTCTGCCAACGCACTTCACCTCCTTATGGTGAACGAAGCGTCGGCGATGGAAGGGCTAAGCTCCATTGAAACAACAGTGATGCCGAAGGACCCGCTCTTCCTGATCAGCGGATACAAAGGATGTGCGCTCGTCTCACTTGATGTGACGGTCTGCGGGGCGAACGAAGGCAAAATGATTGGCGTTAATGTTGCCTCATGCGCGGTACATCCGCCATCATGCGCGTCTCTGTGCCAACGACAACGCAAGCGCACTTCTCTCTGTACTAATTCTATTGGTCCTGATACCGCCAGAGAGGAGAAAGCAAGACGCAGTACGCGCACACACCGCATTTCAAGCCTTCACACAACTCAGTAGAACGAAGGTGGAAAGCGTACCAGCACCGCAGTGAGAGCGCTGCATGCCCATCACCCGGCACGTCCTTATGTCGGCTCCACCCTGCACGCCGGCGTGAGCGCCTCCTCATCGCACAACAGCCCTTCGCTGTCAAAGAGGCGCTCGGGGTGCGAGCAAAGACAAAAATAGAGCAGCTCCAGCGTGAAGATGCGGCTGGCGTACTCGGCTCGGCGCACACAGACGGGCACCCAGTCGGGCAACTGGAAGTACCCCTGTGCCGTGACACTGCTGCATTCCACCAAGATGTGGGTCGCAGAGGCAAGCATCGCGGAGGAGATGACGCTGGTCGCGCACACGCCCTCCACAACGCCCTCCACCGCGCATTTCTCATCATAGACGTGTGCGCGGGCACTCGCGCTGATGGGGGCCTCCGCCGTGAGGTCCACCACAAAGGCCGTCACCTGCGTGCAGCCACCCGCCAGCAAGGCAGCTCGCACGCCCCGCGCAGCGGCGCTCCGACAGGTGATGAGCACCACCCGCCAATTGCGGAAGATCGGGGGTGGCCGTGGCTGGTGGGCCGCCACGCGCTGCGGGCTCATATCGTACTCGTGGACGCGATTCGTCAGCCAGTAGCCGCGGCGCTTGGAATCGAAGACATAACGCGGGGGCACGATGTAGGCGGCTGCCGCGCACGCGCCGAGATACTTCTCGGTGCGCTCGGTGATGCCTTCTGCCGCAACGAGGAAGTTGCAATCACGGCAGTAGCTGGAGCTGAGGTCCACCACCCCGCCCAGCTGCTCAATCGCCTCCAAAAGCTGCGACTTCAGGTACTTCACCGAGTTGCTGATCTGAAACAGAGGCCGGGGGGGCACGGCGGTCTCCGCTGGTGTCTCATCGGACGCTTCAGGCTGCATGGCGGAGGGCGGGGTGAGGCACGCAGGCACAGCGGAATCGGAGGAAAGCTGCACGGGGCCTTGCTGCGTACAGCCGATGTGCTGAGACTCCATAATGAGCGGCAGCGAGTTCGAGTCGTGCTCAATGTGGAGCGCGTCGTTGGCCGGCTCATCGGGCTGCATTGCATGCACCGTCGTCTCGGTAAAGCTGCAAAAGGGCTCCATCAGCGAGCCCGACGGGCGCCGCATCGAAGCAGCAACAGCAGCAGAGGTCGACGACGCAGATGGGTGGGAATGCGTGTCGAGTCGAAGTCGCTTCACGCGGTGCGCCAGCGGCCCTCGCTCTCGCTTTAGGGCAGCACGCTGCACCACAAGTGCTGTCCCCATCCCGTCTGCGGCCGCATCGCTCTGATCGGCGAAGATAGGTAGCCACGGTGGCACCACGTCTGCAGTCTGTTCAGGCAAGTCGGCCTCCAGAGAGAGAAAGAGCTGCTCCAAAGCGGATGTACGTGCGTCTGCGTCTCTGCCCATCAAGTCACCTTCGTCATCGCTGTCGCTGTAAGGCGAAGGCAGAGGCGGGGGAGGAGTGGCGGGTGGCATGAAGCCCGTTGCACCGCCCTCCTCGGCCCCTCGCATTGTTGTGTCGAAGTCGTCATTGCCCCGGTTGTAGAGCAGCACGTCGCGATCGGTCGGGATAGGTATGGGCGAGGCCACGGAGTACATCTTTCGGTACTGGTGCGGGATCACCAAGCACAGACACCCGAGCTGCATCGCCAGCTGTATTTCCATCGTGGGCGACGTAGCTTGTGGGCCCGTGCTGCTCAAGACAACACCGTGTATGCGAAAGCGAAGCTGTGCAACGCGCAGGACAGCGAAGAGGCTTCGTTGCCCGTCTGCGCCGAGAGTCGTAAAATGAGAGGAAAGGGCAAAGAGCCTCAGCTGACTTCGCAGCGGCGCACGCGACGGTGGCAACGCAGAGCAGGAAAAGGCAGCGACGGTCTGCGTGAAGTTCGCGTCCGCTGAGTAGCACGGAGCACCCGCCACGGGCCAGGAGGAGGAGGGAGACGAAACAGATGTGTCTGATGCGATCGCTGGTGCACTGCTGGAGGTGTGAGGAGGGGGAGCGCATGCAGCACCGGGGAGTGCACGTGGAGAAGCCTCCACCGGCAAGGCCACGCGACTCTCCCAATGGGAATGAGGGGCGCTGGAAAGCCGGTAGCGCAGTTGTGCAACTTGATGCCGCAGCTCCTCGAGCCCCCCCGCGTTGCCGGAGGCCTCGGCGCCATCGCTGCTGTCAGCCACTCCCAGCACAAAGCGCTCCACGCCGACGAGAAGCTGCAGCGCACACTCACGCTGATGCACATAGAGATTGGTGAAGAGAAACTGATGCAGTGCCTCCACTTGCCGCAGCAACTGCGCAAACCTACGAGCATTGGAGGCAGAAGAGGAAGCAGCGGTTGCAGTGGTGCCGTGTGATGTGTTGGCCGATGGGGCGGCATGAGCAGCGTTCGCCTGTGGATTTGGTCCAATGAATTGACGTGTGGCAACAGAGGCGACAAGTTCTCGGCATGCCTGGTCCAGTGTGATGAAGGCTTGGTTGACACACTTCTGATGTTGGCAGAGATCATTGTGCAAAGCAAATAGAACTCTTCCCTGCCCATCTATGATTTCCTCAGCAGCAGACGGCTCCGTCGCGCTGCCGCGCACCGGCACGGCTGAGTCGACAACAGCGCCGTCTTTGGAGCTAAGGGTCTGTGACCGCATGCAGCCCCGGCTCAGCATACGAGCATAAATCTATATGCTGCACTCCAGTAACGCAGGAGACGTCTCAGCAGGTGTCTTTGTTTCAAGCTGCCGGCCTCAATGGGCTCCATTGTCGGGCCCACAGTCGATTAGACACGGAGAGAGAAGTAAAAGAGAAAGTGCGCCTCTGCGTACTCGCCTCGCTTCATTTTGCCAGTGAGGGATCCCGCAAGTCGCGGGGGGGACGTCAGGAGGGCCACCGCCCCCCATAAACGAGGCAAGGCAGGGAGTGAATATCCATAAGTTATCTATCTATATCCGCTGCGCTGAAGGCGAATCAAAAAGCCTCAGCGGAGCTAAGAGAGGTCCCCTGCTCGCGCTTGTGCGTACGTGGCCTGGCATTGGGCGTAGCAGATCCCTATCAAGCGCTGGTGCCTCTCATGATGCTCTCTCTTACACCAATGCGAGCTCCTGCTTCTTGTTCTTCTTCCTTGGCGCTCGACAGATTCGGACGAGCGAGGCAACAAGACAGAGGAGCACATCGAAAGCAAAAGCGCGTGTACTCATGTAAAAGTAAGATGTGTTGGCCCATCCGCATGAGGAGCAAACAAAGGTGAGCGGCAGCGGCGGCTTGCCGGCCTCAAACAATGCGCTGCGGCGTACGCTGCGCAGCGCGCAAAACACAAAACAAAAAGGCACTAACAACGAAGCAAGCAACAGACTGACGACACGCATATGCGTATTCAACGATAATCGCCGCGGCGTGGAGAAGGACGCCGCTGCACAACAGAAAGAAAACAATGTGGCGCGTGCAAACAAGAGAGCACAGAGGAGTGCCACACACACGCACACACGACAGAGGGGCGCTTCACCCCACTGCACTCTTCTCTTTGTCTACTGCACCTAAGAAGGCGCCACCGTGATGGGGTCGGAGGTAGTTTGTGGAGGTGGCGTGTTGGCATTGCGGCTATGCTTGCCAACGCTGACGTAGATGGCTACAATAATAAGGAAAATCAGCATGGCAATCACCGAAATGAGAATCAACTTGTGCTTCACCATCATCCTATGCATGCCCGTGAGAACTTTGCGCGCCTCTGAGATCTCTTCGTCCACGGCGATGGTCGTCTCTTGGATGTGCTGCATCGTCTCTGTCTGATTGCGCAGGTTTGTAAGCGCCTCGTTGCCTACCGTCTCCGTGTCGTTCAGCAGCCGCTCCGCCTGCACCAGCTTATTCGATGCGTCCTGCACCTTCGCCGTGTTGTCCATCATCGTCATGCGGTGCGCGCGCGTCTCGGCATCCAAATCGCCCGGCAGTCCCTTGCCATCCGCTGCAGCCGGTGCCGCCTTCGCTCTTTCGGCTCCCCCCATCAGATCGAGGCGATCCGCCGCGCTGGCGTCCGCCTTCAATCGGGCGATGTTTTCCTCCATGGAGCGCAGGTTGGTGCGGTAGGTGGCGATACGCTCTTTTGCAGTCTGCCGATGCGCCGCAGGGAGGTCGTTCGCCTCGTACTCCATGCTGTTTATCAGCTCCCGTACCTGGGCGAGGACAGTGGTGATGTGAGAGCCACGCTGCACCCGACTGCCTGCGCCGGTGGCCGGTGGGGGCTTGTAGTTGGCCGCCTTACGATCGCAGAGCTGACGAAGCGCCGCGGACTCATCTTGGATCGTGCGCACCCCTTCGCGGTACTCCTCCTCGTACGTCTGGAAGAGAGTGGTCATTGCGCTTGATCTCTCACTTCTGCGAATTGCTTCCTCGGTGTGGTTGCTACGTGCAGTGTCTGTCTGACAGACTGCACCCAAGGCTGGCAATAGTATGGATTGAGCGAAACTGCCAAAGCTGGTACGAGACACTGCGTGTTAGTTTACGTATTTGCGTGGGAGGTGCGCGCGACTACCGAAGCTTAACATGGTGTGAGGCGGGGGAAGAAAAGGAAGGGTGCGATGAAGTGAGGGCGAAACCTGTGAGCCACGGGTCAGCACATCTCGCATTCGTCTATGTGAAACACAACAGTGTCATGGGCACCACCGGCAAGTCATCGCTTCCACTCATGAATAACATTAACGCTGCCGCCCTGCGCAAAGAGCACCCCGCCGTTCTGCGGAGGCTGCTCGTCTGCGTCCTATGCGAACGGCAAGTCCTCAAGCATGCATCGCAATTCATCAACGCAGCGTCCACGTAAAAACCGCGAAGCCAATCGAGCTTCGACTCCCCCATCAGCAGGTGCGTGAGAGGAGCTGCCAGCCCTGCCAAAGCACTGCCCTTTCCCTCATAGCACTTGTAGTAGAAGAAGCACAAGAGCGCCGCATTCAAAACGATGCAAGAGGGAAGGCATAGGCCAAAGCCGGGGTCATGCGCAACAGGCATAGCCAAAGCCCGTACGCACGGCAGCAAGTACAAGACACTCCATTCGCCACCGCGTCCCCCACCCCACCCCCATACACACACGCACACCGTCACCCGGAATAATATAAAGCAAAGACGAAAAGCACGCGTCAATGCAAGTAGAACAGCAGGAAAATACAGCCAACGAGCAACACGATGATCCCGATCAGCCACAGCTTGTTCTTTATGGCAGTGTGATGCATCTGATTCAAAATCCGCTGTGATTGCGAGATCTCCGCATCCACGTCGTGCGTGGTCTCGTGGATGTGAACGATGTGCTCCGTCTGCGAGCGCAGCACACTCAGGTTCGCCCGGCCGAGGTCGTTGGACTGAGCCAGGAAAGCCTCCGCCTTCCGCAGGGTGCTCGTCCCACCCTGCAGCTTCTCGGTGGTCTGGAGAGAGAGTAGACGGCTCGCCTGCGTCTCGGCGTCCGCCTCCGCCATGAAGGTGCCCCGCCCACCACTCGCCGCGGCGCTAGCGCTGGAGCCGAAGCGAAGCAGGTCAGCGCGGTCTGCCGCGTTGGAGGACTGGCGGAGCAGTGCCACTTCTTTATCCAGCGCGCTGCAGGTCTTGCGGAAGGACTCTACCTTGTCTTTTATGGCTGCCCGCTCCTCTGCGGCAACGTCTGTCATCTCATACGTCATGCTCGTCAGCAAATCCTTGGCGTGGGAGAGGCTCTGCTGGATGATCTGCAGCTGCTGCGCTCGGCTGAGCGGGCCGGTAGACGAAGGCGGGTGATAAACCTGAGAAGGATTAAGCTCGTGTGCTTTCTGAGCCTCGATGTTGCTTTGCATCCTCCTGCAGCTCTCACGAAGCTGGAAGATGGTGTCATTGAAGTCCTCCTCATAGGAGTTGAAGAGGCCTGACATGATGCAGCTGTTCTCCAACGTCCGCACGACAATTCGCGATCTACCAAATATATAAGAAAGTAAAGTGCAGCAACTCTGCACTGGATGGAAAGAGAAAAGGCAGAGGGAAGGGAGCAGCGAACGGTGGTGCAGCGCACGCACTTCACGCTTGATGGTCAACGCAGAGCGTCAGTTTCGTGGCATTCGCCCTGTCGACGGCACTCTTCATCTACGCAGCAACCTCTGCCGTCATCAGCGAAAGTGCTGGCGTACGATGAGCTTGCTGGCTGTGGAAACCACACACACTACACACACAGCCGAGAGGCAACACCTTTTCATGGCCCGCGGCGCTACCCTCTGAAGCATAGGCTTCGGCGAGGATGCGCTGCGCTCCACTGAACTTCACAAACGACGAAGGGGCCGTCATGCGCAGACTACCACCGATGCATGTCGTAGGTCTTTCGTGTCTTGTGCTATCGTCCACAACGCGGCGTACTGAATACGACGGCAGAAGCGCAGAGCCCAACCCCGAGCGCCGCGGCATGCGTCTCGCCGCGCACGCAGCATTGGCCACAACATCTTGGGTCTGGGTCTCTCGCGAGTTTCAAAAGGATACGACACAACGGAAACCAAAAAAAAAATCAAGAAGTAACACAAAACGGCGATCATAAAAAGACTACGAAAAAAAGGGGGGAGGAAAAGATGGGTGAAGTGGCGGCCACGCCACCGCACGGTGTATTCAAAGCGAGATCCGCCGCCGGCAATGAAGAAGCGGCTCCAGCCACGGCCGACGGCCCCAGCGGGGGAGGAGATACATGACGGCCCACCAAGAAGGGCAGAGGAAGCCAGCAAAGCACACACGCGACAGGAAGCGTTCCCGCCTTCCATCACGGGGCCCACTGAGGGGGGCAATGGGGAAGGGAAAAGCACAAAAAGAAGAATTGAAGCAGAGCTGCGGCACGCACACACCCGCACAGGCGGCACCTTCACACATGCGGCAAGACCTCCTGTTTGCATACCGGGCAGGTCTTGTTATTCCTCAGCCACTGCTTAATGCAGGACTTGTGAAACGCGTGAGGGCAGTTCAGAAGCCTGACGCTAATCCTGTTTGCGCTCACCGGTGCCACATCGGCACTGGCAGAGGCGGCTACGCTTAATTCTTCTTGACAAACAGCACAAGTTTCATCTGGCGCTGAGGGCTCCATGCGCGTCATGCACGACTCCAACTGCGCAGGCGGTACCCCCTTGCTGACGTTGCCGATGCGCTCCTCCAGCTCTAACAGCTCCTCATAGCTCATGTCATCAATATCGCGGTCGAGGCCCATCGACTGCATCATGTTGGCCTGATGCAGCACCCCGATGAAGTTCTGTAGATTCACCATACCCCCCTCCAACACAGCGCGCTGCTGCTGTGAAGCAGTGGCTCTCCCACGCATCCCTGGCGGCACCGTCGGCTGCCCGCCTGCGCGCTGCATCACAAGCTGCAGCAAGTCAATGAGGCCCATGGGAACACCATGCTCGTCAATGGAGTGCAAGTGCGGGCCATCGCCGTCCGTCTCTACGTCCGATGCTTGCCTGCCGAACATAGAGTTTGCTTGGCCGGGATTGAAGGGTCGGGCGCTGCGGCTCTGTCTGTCATCGCCGAGGTGCAGCACATCATCTTCACCGCCCTCCTCCGTGCGCTCTTCACTGCTCACCTGGTCGCGCTCTTCAGAGTCGTTATGGCTGTCTTCATGCTCGTCCAGCATCTCTCCTGCGCTGCCAACTTCAAAAGGAAAGAAGAGCCCACCAAAGGCATTCATGGGCATGCTGAAGGTCGGGAGGCCCCCTTCAACGCTGACGTTCTGCTGATGTCGAATAATATCGTTCAACACGTCGTGTCGGGTGTTGGGCGTCATGGCACGAATAGATTCGCGGAAGTCCTCGTCTATATCGAGATCGTTCAGCTGCTGCTCCAGCAGTGGGTCACGGTCCGCATGGGGGGGCGTCGCTTCCCCCACCTCCTCTACATCCCGCGGTTCAATAGTCGGGGTGCTGTCAACAACCTCCACCACATCAGCCGGATGCGCGGGTGCGCCATCCTGTGAGTCCGCCCTGTTGCGCTTTGGCATTTCTTCACTCATGGCAATGACGAGCACAGGAGCGTCGCAGAGAAGAACAAACAAAAGTTGATAGCTGCTTGATGTGACTGCGTAGCTTTGCTGGCCTTCTCCAGCTTGCAGGCAGTGACGATGCCTTTCGAAACCCTCGTCAGCTCGCAGTGATCCCCCTCTCAGCCAAGAATGCGTGGAAGCAAGCGAATGACAGCAACAGCAAACTACAGATGGTTAGATAACGTGAAAATCAGCAGAGTGGTTTCACTAGGTGAAAGACTAGACAGAGCACCATGTGTGTGTGTGTGTGTGTGTGTGTATGTGTGTGTATGAATGCTGTTTGATCAGATCCATACAACGGGATGTGCAGACAGTCCTGCTGGGGTGGCCCTTTTCTAAACTCTATTTGGGTAGCTCACGCCGTGGGAGACACACACCTGCAGGGGGTGGGGGTAGTCCGTGAACTTCAATGTGGCGCTCGTAGTCACGCTTGAACCCCTCGGCTCTTCCAAACTGTACGCTAAAGAAAGACTGTACAGCAGAAGAGGCCAGCGAGCACCGGGGAAAGTAAAGGCGTTTCAAGAATGGGGAAAGGAGGGAAGTCAGACGGATGTGCAGAAGTTAAGATGTCATGACGAGCGTAGGCACTCAGATGAAGACACAACTTCCGTCGGCAGAGCCCCGTGTCTTTCATCGGCCAAAGAGGGGGCGTGACACTCCACCTCTCGACGGTTGCTTCACACCAGGGGCTCTGCTCAAAGTCTGGTGATTCGCACAAGACCCAAAGGGGGCACAGCCACCGCAGCAGAAGCTGGGCGCGGGGTGTCCACCCCACTCCCTCGACGGGGGGGAGCAGTCCCTCCCTTGCAGCTCGCTTTGATGAAAGGCGCTTGCGAGAAACGTGGTATCACGCGATCCAGTGCGTGAAAGCACCACCAGATAAACAAAGCCACAAGGCGAGGTGAACTAAAGCACGTCAAGCAACACCGCAAAGCACAGAGAGCGAGTGGCTCAGAAGGGGGTGAGGAGAGAAGAAGGTCACACGCCCCGACTCTGCCACCGCACAGCACAAGGTAAGCATCAAAAGGCAGCATGCGAAGAGCCGCCCACGCGCAACACCACAGAAGCACGCACAGAGAAGAGAACATTGTTGAACAGTAAGCATGGGAAGCATATTAGAGTTACCGGGAGCGTGCCCACCGTATCTCTCCACCACTGAAATACGCCTCTTTTGCCTATTTGGCTTTTGTTAAACGATCTTGTTGTCTGCAACCTCTCTCTGCTTCTTCTTCAGTGCCGTCTCTCGACGCTCCTGAAAGCTTTCCATGATGCTGAAGTAATCGGTTTCCTGCTCCGGCAACTGATCTTCACGGAACTGGCGGTGCTGCAGTCCGCCAAACTGCTGCTCCCAGCTGTCTGGGAGATCCTTCTGCACGCGTTTCCAATAGAGCAGCATGAAGACAGGGAAGACGATGTAAGCCATCACTTTGGCCAGCTCGAAGGTATAGACAACATTGAAGCCGTGGCGGACGGTGGGACGCAGGTACCCCACTAAGCGCTGCATGCGTGACTTGAGCAGCGGTTTCTCCCGCACTACGACACGCTGCGTGGCGCCCTTGCGCGTGTACGCACGGGAGTCGTAGTGATTGATCTTCGCTGGGTCGTTCATCTCCAGACGCGCAGACCGCCAACCACACGACAGATAATCTGAAGGGTACGGCCGCTTATTGGGGTGTTAGGTGGTCGCCCAAGGCTGCTAGGGATAACGACTGCCTTGAAACAGAAAAAACAAACATGGGGGGGTGAGAGCGAGAGATCCGAGAAATGGTGAAGGCGCCCCTTGCAGAGAGCCGGCATCGATGCCTGCCGTGGCAACAGGCGGAGAGCCCGGTCACTGGCGACGACAAGGAAGCAAAGACATCTACTTGCCTTGCGAAGAGAAGCCCCTCGCCAAAAGAAAGCTAGTGAACGTCATCTATGGTTATACAGGCATACGCTGTCTCGTCATCTTCTGCATTTTATCCGCTTGCGTGGAGAGCAAATCACTATTGCGCGGCGTGCCGAAGGCTTCACAACGGCCTTCGTGATCTGCTCATGCAGTCCTTGATACCTGCCATTGAACATACGTAGAAGGCAGCTGTAGATATCCTCAAATCTAGAAGCACGGCGATCTAGTTCCACTGCGTCTATGTGCATCTCTATCGATGGTACACGGTACCCTGCAGACAGCGCGCTGTATACGGCAGAGAACAGAGCAATGAGGAGGCCGCCTGCCAGCTAGCGCATCCCCATCACCCTGTACTCCTCCTCAACTTTCCTCACTCGCACCTCACCAGCCACCTTGGCGTTGCGTGCCGCACGCAGTCGCAGCTGCGCCTCCCTCTGCTCTGCTGCTGCCCGCGTCCGTGCAGACGCCCGTGCCACACGCTCCTCAATGCGGCTGTCGCGCTGCGCCGCACGGTCTTGGTAGTACATGCGACGCTCCAGCCCACGCAGGTCGTCTTCGGACAACGCAACAAACTGAGGACGCAGCAGCGCCGGCAGCATGGCCTCTGTCGTGCGACTTGAAAAGGGGGCCTCCCCATTGGCACGCTTATAGGCAGCGTTGACGGACGGTGCTGGGTACGTGTCCACCGCCACAAGGGGGGCAATGGGCTGCATCTTCCTCTCGATATCGTTTTGCAACCGTGTCGAGAACCCCATCGGCAGCCGGCAATCCGAGTCGGCCGAGCGCACTGCAGTGGCGATGTGCTGCCCGCCTGTCCCTCGGCTCTCTTCTTCTTTTCTTTTTGATGATGTTGGGCGGCGCTTAACTGCCCTCACTGCTTTGATGTTGGATGAGGCGAGCAGCGCACCATAGGCAGGGTTCGAAGAGGAGGAAGGTGCAAAGGTAGAGCGCAAGTGCACCGACATAGATGCATACATACATACATGCCCCGCTGTGTCTCTGCACATCTCACACTGCACGCTCCATTACTTCAAGTCAACCGTGAAGCGCATGCCCTAGCCCTAACTCCCTAAGGCAGCGGGCATACCAAGTATGCCGCCATCGTTGCTCGTTGTCACTCTTCAGATTGCCCCGGTCTAAGAACGCATACACAGAGAAGACGAAGCAGCACCGCACACTATCAGTGAGAAACTTCATATATAACAGCTAAGCAATTGTTTCCTGGAAGGGCTTCCCTTCCCCCTCCCTCAAGTGCAGCCGTCTGCACACTGCACTCCGCAAGCGGAGCTCGCCAGGTTCCCTTGGCCTACTCAAACGTCGTCGTGGCCTCTGTGGTGAAGTACGTTGACCGTGAGGCGCACGCTGCCGACACTATCCGCGTACAGGCCCGCCTTTACATTCAAGCCCGTCTGGTGTGAAGGTGGCGGGCCGGCTTGGCGGGCGTCGACCAGGCTCGGCGCTCCGCCTATCAGCGTCGATTGAAGAAACTCCACGCTGGTCTTATGGGGCGCCCACATCGCTGCGGCAACCGCGTGTCGGCCAGGGGTTGCAACGGGGAGAGAGACGCAGGTGTAGGCCACAGCGGACTGGATGCCCTCCGCTGCCATCCCCTCCGTGAAGGCAGACACAACTAACCGCAGCGGGCTGCGCGGCAGCGCCGTCCCCACAAAACTGTATTCAAAAGGAAGATTGAAGATGTGATCCACATCCAGCACACACTCGTGCTCAACGAAGGTGCTGATGTGGGCCAGCTGAGAGCTGAACTCCAAGACCGCGGAAGGCGTAGATGTGGCGAGTGGGTCGTACATCCACGCCGTGGTAGCGCCGTCCTCGACCAGCTGGCAGCGCAGAAACAGCGTCGACTCCGGTATGCCAACGCAGCGGTCGACTGTGCCAAAGACATAATATTGGCAAATCCCGCGTGGTAGCAACCGTCCGCTGCGCATGACGGCTGGACGAGACAGCAGCGCGCCACCGACGCCCGTCCCGCGCTGCGCAGCGGGCACGCTCAGCCCACCCATAGCCGTGCCCACACCACCCTCCCCGAGAGCTCCTGAAGGTCCACCGAAATTGAAGGACGCGCGTCGAGCACGGCCGCCCTCCTCTGAAGACAACGCTCCTGAGGCTGTCATCACAGCAGGCCCGCTTGTGCCACGTTCCGGCGGCACCATCATCGCCGCTTGCCGCAGAAGCCGTCGGGCCACCGCGTCCTTGCTGACCTCTAGCTTTTCGCACTGCTCCTCTGTGTATTGAGCTAGCTCGCGAACGTTCGCCAGCACGATGTCCAGTGGGGTGGACGCGGCATCAAGGGCACCCTTCGGTGTCACACCTAGGGACATGCCCGGGTGCGTCTCCCCTCGCGCAGCCGCCTTCGACACCGTCACGCGGAAAGTGTAGATGTGCGCCGCGTCAACGAAGAGCGTGTGCACGTCATTCAGGCTGGGCCTCGCCGTGAAGACGCTTTCGTCCGGCTCGGCGGTCAGCGTGCATAGCACACGTTCGACGCCCTGCCAGGAGATGGCATCGGCATCCAGGGGGGGCAGAGACGCGGCGGAAGCGCGTGCGTCACCAGACGAGGTGCTCTCTGCAGCAGCCGCAGCAGCAGGTCCAAGCGCACGCGCCATGCCCTCCGGTAGGACAACCTCACCCGAAGCCCACATGAGATACATCTTTCGGTTTGGTTGATGATCACGTCGGTGCTGGCGAAGAATGATAGGGGCGAGCAGGCTGGGGCCTTGCGGGGGGTCGACAGGGAAGTCCTCCTCTGCACAATCGATGAAGTCCTCGAGAGTGGGTCGTGTAAAAAAACTCGACTGCGGCTGCTGCAGCTGTGCGACGAGCTCGCAGGGGGTGGGCAGGGCGAACTCGTCGGACGAGGGGGCAGGACAACTCGCTCTAGCCGCGGCAGGGCCAGGCGTAGACGGGCCAGCCCCGGACGTGGCCGCGGCAGCCGGGGGAGCTGTTTCTGTTGTCTGCTCTTTTAACTCCTCTGCGTGGGGGGGCTGCCTTGTAAGGCGACTGAGATCTCTGTAGAGGTCGAGCACCTCAAGAGGGGAGAAGGCCTTCCCATCCCACGGCACAGTCGCCTCAGCCAGAAGCTCCGCGTGTGCTTCCTCCACGACAAGGGCGCGGTAGACGGTGACGGTGAACTGAAGCTGCCGCAGCGGCACACGGGAGCGGTACCGCTGGCTTTTCAAAAAGTGTACGAAGTTCATGTGGAAGCGCTGTACCCGACTAGGGGCCCATCACACACCTCTGTGCTGCCGGGGGGGAGGGGGGGCTGGGCGGCTGAGGAAGCGCAGCCAACGTCGCGGGAAGGCGGGAACCGGAGAGAGTACTGCGGCACTGCCCACGTTTTAAAAGAAGGAGAGGGAGACAGAGGCGGTGACGATGCCCCCTCTCCAGCATCCAACGTATATGTTGATGGCTCTATGTGAAGAAAGCAATGCAGATGGCCGCAGCAACCACTCCCGCGTCGTAAGGGCTGCAGGCGGCACCGGCTGGCGGCTTCAGGCGCCTCTATCCGCGTACAACGGAAAAGTAAGTGTGTGGGTGGCCCACGCGATGAGCACAATGGCCCCTTCAAGGTGGTTCTGTCCTTTCACGCGGCAGACTGCTCACAGACAGCGCACTCAACCGGTACATAGCCAAGAAGGCATTTACGGCGAATGGGGAAGGAGAGAGAGTTGAGGGGGAGTTGGAGGCGGGGGGGGG
>LJSK01000101.1:60200-77766 GCA_001299535.1 Leptomonas seymouri
GTGTGTGTGTGTGTGTGCCGCTGTATCGGGCACAGCGCCAGAAGGTCTACTGCCGATTGTCTGCGGCTCTTCTCTCTATTCAACTTTGTGTAGCGAAGCACTTTCGTCTCTGACTGAAACTAGCGAGGAGGCGGGCAACGAGAAAACAAAAAGATTTCTGTGTGTGTGTGTGGAGGCCGAGAACACAACGGTAGCGGGGAATAGGCTCACCGCCATGGAGTGCACCACTCCTTCGTCTAGCTCTTCTTCTTGAATGAATGAAATACGAGCGACGCTAGCTCCGCCAAAGCTCGAAAGACATGCCCTCTGCCGGGCAACAGCTCGGCCACCACAACAAACGTGAATAAGGTGGTCGTCGGGGGAACTTAGCAAAGCGCGTGCGCAGCCATCGAGTACGCCGCGTCCATGAAGCCGAGCGCAGCTGCCCTTCACTCCATTTCGCTTTTTTGTTCCTTTTTGATTCACCCAAGGCGGAATGCGCCGGTTTAACTGGCAGACGGTGAGTGACACGGCCGTAACTCTCCAAAGGTCTGAACAGAGAAGTGGTGATGTCGGTGGGGAGGCTCACACTCGCCGCTAGTATACATCGCAAGAGCAATCTCTTCGAACAACAACAGAAGAAACACTAAACAACATCCGCTGAATCTCAATACTCTACGGCGCATTGCCATCTTTCGATCAGCTTTCAGCAAAGCGCAGTTTAGAATGAAAATATGAAATTAGAAAAGAGAGGTGGTGTGAAGTGAGGCTGGGAATGACGGCAGCGGGCGGTCTTCGCACACCCAGCGCACCAAGCACAGGCAATAGATAGATATCGAATACATCCATGAAATCTAAAGTGAGCTGCTGAACGAATGCGCAACAGGGTCTCAGAGGCCAGCGCCTTCGATCCCTCCTCTCCCTGCCTACGCCACTGGTCACCCCGCTACTTCAGCGCACAAGTGTTCAGCAGGGCAGTGATCTCCGGGCGAGAAGCGACCCATTCGACGAAGGTGCGCCGCATGCGCTTCGACATGCGGTCGTACTCTTCCTGCAAGTAAACGGCAAACACGATGAGATTGAAGTACCGCTTCAGGTAGTGCACACCAGAGTGATGCGCCCGCGCGCGGTCGACCTCCGTCGTATCCGGCGACGACACGGTAATCGCAAAGGTTTCAATCGCGGTCCGAAGGTTTTGCATCTTCGAGCACGCCTCCAGCACCAGGTCTACCTGATACTTCGCCGCCCTCCCATCTGTGAGAATTCGCTTTAACTGGACGATCGCCGCGTACTCGCCGCGCGCGAAGTCGGAGAGGTACGGCTCATCGAGGAAGTCCCGGTAGGCGCTGTGCAGCTCGTCGTAATACTCCGGAATGACTAGGCCAATCAACAGGCAGCAGATCACCATGCCCGTCGTGGTGCGGCCCCGGCCCATCTGGCAGTTAAAGACGAAGGATAATGTCTCTCGGCGGTCAAGGTGCTTGGCGATCCGCGGCAGCAGCGCATCCACAAGCAAGTCAAAGTCGCGAATATCGGGGCTTTGCTCATCCGTGACGGGCAAACGGAGCATCTGGCAACGGAAAGCCTTTCCAAGGAGCTCGTCGTAGACCTCGCGCAGCGTCTTGACCGTTTCCTCCGCTGCCGGCTCCCACGCACCAACAAGCTCGCCGGGGTTTCCCTCGTCGTGTACGAGGAAATTGCCGGCGTACTCACTCGCCTCCTTCAGCACATCCCGCTTCAACTCGTACTCGACGATTTCGATCTTTTCGGTTTGGATGCCCGTCAGCTCAACGTTCACGTACGGTGCAGCGAGGTCGCGGAAGACGAAAGGGCGGTCGCCCACGTAGAGGATCGGCTCCTCGCGCAAGTTCACCCACACCACCGACCCACGCAGCGGGTGCTGCAGCTCCTCCGGCTTGAAGGTCGGGTCGAACAGCCGCGGCGCCGCGAAGCCGAGGCATAGCTCCGAGTCGTTGGTCTGCCCCGGGTAGGTCTGCAGCGGCTCGTTTGAAGCACCTAGCAGCGACAGCACGTTGTGGACGCCGATGAGGGTAGGGATGGCCACGCCGTACACGTTGACGAAGTCCACTTTGCGAAAGTTCGGCGCGCCGCACAGCACAGGGCGAAGTCCCTTCTTCTGGCAGCCGGGGAAGTGATCCGCCTTGAGACAAAAATTAGCAGTGAGGACGTCACCGGAGCGGCGTGAGAGGTCCGCCTTCATCAAGTTGTCCGCCGCCACGTACCTCAGCGCCGCCTCGCCGCGGTGCTCGAGGTCCTCAATGATGTTCGACACCTCCTTGTGCTCCGTCACCCAATCGCTGAACCGCTTGCTTTCCACTGTGAAGCCCTCCTCGTTCTGCGCATCCAAGTAGAGGCAGGCAAGGAGCACCAGGAGGTAGCAGCGCAGCCCATGCAGGGCGTCGATGATGCACTGAGGCTTGGAGTTGCCAATAGCGCTGATGTGGCGCTTCAGATAGTCCACATCGTGCAGGATGTTCCAGTAGCGTCCGCGGCCACCGAGCGTGATCGCCGCCTCTACCGTGCGCAAGAGGCTGCCGGCGGTCAGCATCTGGCAGATGGTGGAGGCGAGGAGTAGCTCAACGTGGTGCTCCGGCACGTCGTCGGACGGCACGTCTGCCTTCGCCGCCACCTGCGCATGCGGCACCAGCGCGTTGCTCGAGCCGTCGGAGAGCAGCGTGGTAAGCTTCTCGACAGTCTGCGTGGAACGCAGGTCATCGACCATGCTCGCCGCGTACAGGGTGAAGATGTTCAGCGCCACTGTCGTGCGGGTCGTGCCGGCGGAGTCGTTGATGACGATCGCATCGTCACCGCTGATGCCAGCCTGGGTGAGGTAGTTGAAGAGCGGGTCGATGTCACTAGCCAGAAGCTGGCCCGAAAAGGGCATCGGGATGCGCGTGTACTGCACGCCGGACCGCTCAACGAACTCCTCCATCGTGCTGCGTGGCGTGCGCACGGACACCACCTTCACACGTAAGGTCTCCCGCTCCCCAGATAAGTTGATGCGGTGCAGCACGATGTAACCGCCGTTGTCCTGCGCTTCCAACAGCACGTCACGGCGTAGACGGTCCTCGATCTGCTCCATCGCCTGCAGTGAGATGTGCATCGTTGTGCCATGCGCGGCGGCGTCGGGGGCGCTGTCGTAGTCAGACAGCGTGTAGCCCACGTCGTTGATCATCACCATCGCCTCTGCCCGCAGGCTAACCCAGTGAATCGACTGCACACGAGGGAAGGTTCTGCGGATGTCTCGGATCAGCTCATCACGCGCGGAGCTGTTCATACGCCCGCATGTAAATATGGGGACACCAGGAGCCAGCTGGCGCAGCGCCACGATGTCCTCCTTCTCTTTGGTGTTGCTGATCATCGGCAGGCTGCACAAGATGCGGCCGGAGCTGAGAACGTTGCCGTGCCGCTGCCGGATCATTCGGATAGCCTCCGCCTCTGGTCCGCTCGCCGAGGGTGCTACGACACGCTCGGACTTGAGCTGATCGCCCAGCTTGTCGCGCACGCTCGCGATGAGAAGCTTCAGCTCGGGGTTTTCGTCTAGCCACTGCACGAAGGAGCAGCGTGTGGAGTAATTCCACAGGCGCTGCTCGCAGTAATAAGAGAAGACGAGGAAGTAGGCGTACATCTGCAGACGCATCTTCGCCACATCGGACACCACCTCGGTCCCGGAGAACGCCTCGTTGACGTGTTCCGCTATGGAGTAGCCCTTGTCGGCCACCTCCATCAATATGGCCAGTCGGCGCTCGTGCAGCTTGCCGTCAGGGAATAAGGAGATGAGCTTCTGGATGGTGCGGTATGACGGGGCATTGACCTTGCCTCGCAGCACGCGCACATCCGCCGTGACGTCCTTCACGCACAGCTGATAGAAGCGGACGATGTTGGCGATTTGCATCATCGAACTGGTTCGCCCACGCCCGGTCTGGCAGCTGAAGATGAAGACTGCCTTCGGCTCCTCTAGGCAGGCGTCAAGCACAAAGTCGAAGTCCTCAGGCTGCGGCCCGATGTTCAGCGTGATCGGACGGCGGAAGTACATGACCTGGTGGTCCGTCTCCTTGTCCAGACGATGGAAGACCTCGGCGATGGTCAGCACCTCATGCCGCTCCGCGCACGTCCACTGATCCTCCATGCTGCCACCCTTGTTCTCCAGGTAAACACTGACGTTGCCACCGTTTTCGTAGGCCTCCTGCAGCACCTCCTGCTTCAATTTGCGCTCGATCGCCGCGATGCTGAGCCCTGTCACGTTGGGTATGATAATTGGTTTAAACGGGTTGGAGCGCTCGCGCACAATGTAGGAGGTGTCATTGATGTATACGATGGGCTCCTCACGTAGGTTCACCCAGATGATCGGTCCCTCGACGCGAGCGCGGCGCAGCTCATTGACAATAGTGCGTACCGCGCTGGCGTTGGCCTGTGCGACGCCAGCGATGTTCAGCCGCGGCACAATTCGAAAGTAGGGCGCACCCGCCACCATCCCTGTCGTGCCCTCCCGCTCGTGCAGGGCCTCCTCCAGGTCACGGACGAGGATGTGCTTGGCTGAGAGCACGTCGCCCTTGCGCACGACACTCGTCTCCGCGGGTGAGGGCAGGATGACATCAGGCCGGTTTGACAGCATCTCCATCACCGCCAGGGTGCCATCCGTGGGCTTGGCAACGCTACTGGAGATCATGGACATGCGGCCAAAGGCCAGGCCGGCCATTGAAGCCTCGTCCAACTCCCGCGGCTCCGGAGACCCAAAGCCGGTCTTGTAACGCCCGTGACCGTGATGGGGAAAGCCACCATCCACCGAGTTATCCGCCGCATCATCGTCGTCTGAGTCGCCGGTCCCATCCAAAAGCCCCGGCTTGGTGGACTGTGCGTCATTGCCTCGAGGCTGTCCATTCGTGGGGCCCGCTGTGTCACCGCTGTTCTTATCCTCCGCCCTCGCCGCCGCGGCCGTCGCGTGGAGCGCGCGCTTGCGGTAGCGTGCTTGGTTGCGTGAGAAGTCCTCTGCTGCCAACGCGCGCTCCTGTACTTCAGCGTCGGAGACGGCCAGAGTCACCGGCGGGGGAGCGGGGTAGATAGTTTTATTCGAAATGAGAGGTGCGGCCGCCCAGGCGCGCCGGAGGGCCTTGCCGCGGCGCTCCAGGCGTGCCTCACGCTGCGCGCTCTCCCTCTCCAGCGCGGCTAGCATCGCTGCCTCCTCACTGCTTTCCTCCGAATGCGCTGTTGCTTCCTTCTGCCGTCCACGTGAATTGCAGCGCTCTCCGTGGGTGCAGCCCGCATCGACGTTGTCTGGGCGTACGTAGCGCATGCCTTTGCGAATGGCGCTGCCCCACCCGTCGGGCAGCTGCGCAGAGTGCAGAGCGGTCTTCTCACCCTTCCCTTCCTCTTGAAGTAGCTGATGATTCGGCTGTGCCGGAGCGGCATGCGCGGTCTGTGCCTCCTTCACAGGCGCCGGGCTGGCCAACAGCGCGCCGACCACCTCCGGCTGCAGCGTACTCCGCTTGTCGGTTGCGAAGTCCACTGGGAAATCAGTTGAGTTGCGGCTCTTCAGGCGCGAGGATTGTGCCATAAGAAGCATCTTTAAGTCCTGCAGCTCCGCCTCTTCATCGTCCATCCTATGCGACATGAAGCTTTTGGGGCACGGAGAGTGCCGGAGCGGCGACAGGCGGTGAGCGAGGGGCGATGTGTGCTGGGAAGAAAAGGGGGCCCGTGCAGGCAGCGGTGTGCGTGATCGCAGTGGCGAAGACGACGGCGCTGTGTGCGGCTGCCGCGGAGACTTGATGGATTTCCCACTACGTGTGTCGCTGATCCGATCGCTTCCGACCGGCGACACAGTACTGAGTTTCCCGCTGGTCGCTATGTAGTTTGTAGAGAGCGGGTTTTGACGCGCTGGAGAGATGGAGCGTCCACGACCTTGAGCGTATACAATGGTCTGTGTGATAGGCGGCAGCGCCTTCGCTGCCTGTCCACGGTCCTGTGCAGCTGCTTGCATAACGATTACCCTTGTTGGATCGTTGGCTTCGCAAAGCACAACAAGGGCAGTGATGTGTCTTCTGAAACAAAGAAAAGAAAGCAAAGGGCTGGGGAAAGCAAAACTAAGAGCATACACCGTGAAGCTCCACCGGTTGACGTCGTGCTTTGGCTAGCCGGTGTCTGTCTGTGTGTCTATGTACAAGCAATAATCAAAGAAGGAGCCGTCCTACAGTAAGTGGCCAGCAAGTTGCTCATGCGTGACCTCTCGCTGCGCTGCTCCACACATGCATACGCACTCAGTGGGGGCGTTGGTTGCCGTTCCATGGACAGCAAACCCATGAGGTGCATGGAGAGACCGTAGAGAGAAGGGATAGAGAGAGGGTGGAGGGGAGGGCAGAGTTGCGTTCTGAAGAACGGTGAGGCTCTGATGCCAAAAGAAAAGCAACAGAGACAACCAGCAGCGCACCTTCATGAAGGCGGAGTAATGCAAGAAAGAGAGAGGAGTGGGGGAACCACGAGATACACGCGAGCACAGTGCATCGTGCCAGCCTCGCGAAAGCCTCCATTAAAGCAAAAAGAAAAAGCATTCGCCGGCACGTCATGCGACGTCCACGGCCCTTACGGATTCCATGTAGGCAGAGCCTCACTCTTACAGAGGCGCGTCTTGCGGCAATCCTTGCCTGCTTCATGCACAAGCACCCTGTCATACCGCCTCCTCGTGAACACAGTAGTTTGCCTTCCCGTGCGCCGCGCACGAGCCACCGCGAGGGGGGACTGGAAGAAGGTATTCCCAGAGATGGCGTGGTCTTCCAAAGAGGAGCTCGATGCGCCGCGCACGCCGCTCCGCCTGTGTCCAAGCGGCATCTGCGGAGCTTCTCGAAGGCAGCTGCAGCAAAGACTTCCTTGATGGGTTGTCTCGGCGGCAGGTGCTGGTAAGCGAAAACAGAACTCCTTGAGCTCCCTGCAGCAGCACCTCCCCGCACGCATGCATGACCAACCAGCAGTCGCTGAGGCATCCGCTGCTGTTGGGGGCTCGCTGCTGCCCATCAGAAAACGTGGTGAGGAATCGCTCGGAGGAGAGCTGAGCCATGCGCTCCAGCGTGCTCATGCCCCGCAATAACAGCAGCAGGTGCTGCACCCAGAGATGTGTGACACATACGCCGATAGCGCCCATGCCTGCCGGCACCCACAACCACTTGTGTCCCCACTCCGCACACACAGTACTTCCGAGGTAGGCATACGCGAACAAGCCGGAGTTCACCACTCCGCAGAGAGACGCATAGAAGACGCACAGGAAGAAAAACTTGTAGTTGTGCCGCCCAACACAGTTATTCAGAAAGTGGCAGTGATGGTCCATGTCAAGGACGCAGCGCTGACACGCGCGGCAGTGATGGCTTCCATCCGGCTTGTACTGATGGCAAATCTCACAGAAACGAAGGGAGCCGTCTGCCTCGTACTCGTGCACGGCCGCAGGGTTCATCGATATGTCCTCTGATGTGGTGAGCGAAAGCCGTAGGTTGAGTGGGGCAGCAACTGCAGAGTTGTGCGAGTGCATGTACACATTGTAATTGGCTTTGGAGGGAGCAGCAGCAGGATTAGCATCCTCAACTAAAGTAGAAGTGATGGTGGAAGTGCACGTCGTGCTGGTGTCGAAAGATGAATTACCCGAAGAAGAAAGCGAAAGGCATCGCTGCGGCGTCGCAGCGGGCTGTCGGACACACCCGCCAGCGTTATCGCCACCCGTGTTGACCGGCTCCCCAAGCACGCACTGTCCCCTTCTCAAGGGAAGGTAATTGGCAAGAGCCGATACACCGTCGGGCTCGTTTCGCGAGGAGGTGAGAAGCTCTTCGTCGTGTGCGCCCACTACTGAAACTACGCACTGCTTTGCCAATAGCGTGTCTGCTGCGCATTCACAAGAGGAAATGTGGCCCTTGCCAGCTTCCTCCTTCATCGCTAGAGACGGGTGCTGCACCGTCAAGCTGTTTTCCAGCAGCACCTCACGGGGCTCCGATGAAATGGGCTTACCAGCCGGTAGCGGCGCCACGTTAGAAACCCCTAAGGGACCCGATGGCGCCTGTCCGCCCAAGCTCATAGCGCAATACGAGCGATGTAGGCACTCCTGTAAGTAACGCAGCTGCATGGCACGCAAGAGTTGTTGTTGCCTCTGAAGCAGCTCCGTTGCCTGGGCTTTCTGCCTCGCACGCGCTTCTTCATTGTGAAGCCACTCTTGCTGACGGGCCCAGCCCGCCCGCAAGCTGCGCCGGCGCTCCGCATTTGCCTTTGGCGGCCACCGCCACGGCTCAGGCGAGACGTAGCCGGCACAAGTGAAGACAGCGCGGAGAAACGACGAAAACATCAGGAGAAAGAAAAGGTCACCCACGCACAGGCCCACCAGTGAGAAGCCCCACGTGGCGGAGCAGTTGAGCCAAAGCTGCTTCGCGCCATGGTCGTTGAGCGGCCCAGAACGCGTTTCCTCGATACAACTCAAGCTCGACGCGCCACGCAGAAGGAAGAAGAAAAACAAGTTGTATTCAACGGCGAGGATGACAGCGGAAACGAAAATGAGTGACGGGAGAAGGTACGCCGCAACCATGTGGAGCAGCTCTTGTCGTGTGCGCATGTGGCACTTCGTGTGTAAGTTAGGGATGGCCATGACCAGAACATGTTTGAGCAGCAGCAACAGAGAGGCAGGCGTATTCACCAAGAGTCGCTGCGGAATTCGGCGCGTTTGCACATCACACCGTCTAAGATCAAGCGAAATCGAGAAGGGAAGCACCCGAAAGTGTGGGCAACAACTGTTTCTCGTGGTAAATGTATAGAGGGGCCTTGTGCACAAGGTACAACATCAGGCAGATATGTATATATAACTATAACTATATGTGTGAACCCACGCCTTTAGCTGTGCATCTGTACCTGCACCTCTATACGTCTAGGACTACCGGATAAGTTTGCAGCAGCAGCTTTCTTTGGGCGACAAGGAAAATACGGTTCAGCGTTCGACGGGAGGGTCCTGCAGGGCAGGGGAAATGAAAACGCTTCAGTGCCAGAAGGGGGGGGGGAGGTGCGCACCCTAAGAAGACGCTTCCCTTGCACAGCGCTTATTTGTTTTGTTCCGTGTGTGTGTGCCGAGCTCAAGAGACCTTCCCGTGTCACGCAACGCAGAGCAAGGCGAGATGAAAAAGAAAAGAGCGAAGCAAAGCCCAAAGAAGGCAGAGTTTCATGCAAGAAGATGATCGGCATCACCGCGCCACAGCTGCACGCAGCTCAAAACCAGCGCGCAGCACGGCATCTCGAAGTGCAATCAGTGTCGGGTGTGCCCCACTCGGAGGCCAACACTTGCAACCGCCTTAATCTGTGGTTGCCGTCGTTGGTGATCCTCGGTCGCCTACCGTGCTGCATCAAAGTTATGCCGATAGCGCTGTCGGCTCGCTGTTTCAACAGTGTCAAGCATAGGAAATCGGAGGAACGCCGTTAGAGCAGCTTGCAGAGCAATAAAAATCGGGGCTGCAAGCACGCAGCACAAAGCACCACGCTCGCATGAAACACAAGCCAGCAATGTACTTTGCAGCAACAAACGAAAAGCATGGGCGCGGATATCGCCCATCATAGGGAAGACAAACATAAGAGCAGCTCCACTGCAACTGCATTACCTGTCGGCCTCACGGCAGAACGTCGGCTGTCGACAGAAGACTTCAGCAGCTGCGTACGTGGCGAGCACACTGGGCAATTCGAGAACAAAAAAAGAAAGGAGTCCAAGTTCAATTCCGGAGTGAAAGCCCCTGACAAAAATATTGCGCGCCGTACCGCCACGTACAGCCTCAAAACAATTTACAAGTGAAGCGTCGAAGCCACACACGCTGCGCATCTGCGTAGTCACACACACCCAGCCACCCCCCCCCACCCACCCGACTAAACAATTCCTGGCACGGTGTCATCTGCATCTTCGTCTACGCGCAGCGGAAGCGGCAGATAACGCCGCCACCATGGTAACTCGTTGCCGAGCAAAGTCCTGTAGTGCTGCTCCACCCGCGCCTCCTTCTGTCGCTTCAGCTCCTCCTTCTCCGCTGCGGACCGCTTTGGTCGTGAAGGCGACTGCCGCCAGCCCTTGAACACATCGCCGCCGTGCGCGAGGCTGTCCAGGGTACTCTGGCCCTTGCACAGGAGCACGCGGTGCTGGATGTAAAACAAGATGAGGGAGAAGCCGAGCACCACGTCCACGCCCATCACGGCCACCCAGCCGATCTTCGACATGACGTCGTCGTTGTCCACGCCAAAGACCGCCACCGCCATCAACCCTCCAGCTAGTGTGGACCCTACGCCACTGTACAGCAGAAAGATAACGAAGAGCTTAAAGTTGTTTCGACCGACGCAGTTATTCACGAAGGGGCAGTGGTGGTCGAAGTTGAAGACGCACCGCCTACACGTCCTGCAGTGATGGGCATCGTCGGGTTTGTATTGCCTGCAGGTGTGGCAGTAACGCAGGGACCCGTCGAGGTTGACCTGTCGAACGTGGTACGAGTTAAGTGAAGGGGCCAACGAAGGCGCTGTAGCGATCGCGGCGGGGATGGGATGGGGTAGTTGGCGCGATGTGTCATAGGGGCTATTATTGATTGCGGGCGCGTCTAACAGAGCCGCGCCATCCATGGTTTCCCCCCTCGATGGTTGCGCCGCGTCACTACTGTGCTGCCGCAGCTGCCTTCGGCTGGCGCTACCGCTTTCCGTGCTGTCGCTGTACATGGCCTCAACAGCTGGGGCTGGAGCACAGGCCTGGCCGAGGGACTTGCCGGCGTCTGCGCCATCGCCTTCACACAGCGGGTTGGCAGATAAACTCTGCGCCACTTGCAGGCGTTGCGGCTGTGGGATGGGCACCAGCGGTCGAGCAGCGAGGTTGGACGCGTGAGTCCGATCACCGGGAAGGCTTGGTGAGCGCCGCGCCATGGAAGGCGGCAGAAGCTGTTGCTGCTGATGTTGAGATACCAAAGCGCCTGGCGGCGGTGGTAGAGACGTCGATCCATCACCTCCACTCCCAGCGGGAGCATACGTTTGCTCTCTGTTGTGATCCCACTGGGGAAGCGGCGGTCCGGCGTAGATGGGTGGGTGCTGCCACGGCTCATGAGGTACGAAGCCCGGAGAAGTGAAAATAACTTGATAGTAGGACCAGAACGCCACGAGACCGAGCGCGTTGGTGAGTAGAAAAACGATTAGGCAGACGATGATGCGCCACGCGCTGTGCGGGTTACGCGCTATTAACATGATGAAGTACGCATCACTGGCAACGCCGATGGCCGCGATAAGTAAGCCGATTATGACAGGTGTGGTGTAGCCACAACACATCAAGCAACCCTCCCGAAGCCCCTTCGTGGGACCGGGGTGCGCGTGCCTATTCAAGCAGCGGCACTCTGTCATGGTGAGCGAAGCTGGCAGGCGCCCGTTCGGCAAACAAAATGTAGGAGATCAAGGGATGTTCGAGCTGGAGTGCAGCGACGCTGCCGGCTACCCGTACAACGTCAGTGCTCCGCAAACTGCAAAAAGAGAGATTGGGAGCTTCGCCCGCTGGCGCTCGTGCGCAGCCCCCACCCCACCCCACCCCCACAGGCGGCGTCACCCCAAAATAAAAAACACAGAAGAAATGAGAAGGCAGGAGCGGAGACGAGAAGCGTCAATCGAGCAATCGGGAAGCCAACCATAAATCAGGGCCAAGACGGGGCACCGCTTCCACAAGCGATCTCGCTTGGCATGTCGATGCGCAGCTTCAGAGCCCTACACTCACTTCTCTCCTCTTTCATCTTTTTAAAGGGGTGAGGGAGGGAAGGGGGAGTGACGGCTCCAGCGAGACACCACAAGGGTGCGATGGGCCACCCACGCAAAGCGTGAGGCTCATACCTACCCGGAGCACAGAAACTTTATTCAGTAGTACACGCTGTGGTGCCAGCAAGCATCACGAAAGGCAAGGCCGTTTTCAGGCCCAACGCACTTCAGCTGTTATATCTGTGGATTACCACGGCCTACTACTATGTCCTCTATGCCCCTTCTATTTGGTCTTCGTATGGGGTAAGGAATGGCTATGAATTGGTTGGCTCCGCCAGACGCACACAGCGGCAGGGTGCGGAGCGTGAAGTGGCACCAAGCGGGGCCCGGCTTCGCTCTGCCAGAGGCGCAACCACGAGAGCAAAAGAGAACAAGAGGCGGGCTTCATTTCAGAAAACGCAGCAACGCCAAGCAACGGAAGACGCTCGCCCCCCCCCACCGGCCTCGTGAGCGCACGCACCAAAGAAAAAACAAAAAGCAAGAAGACAGAGAGAGAAGGGTGGCAGCGATGACTCCACGCTGCTGTACATTTCACAGGAAACCTCGCAACAAACTACACCAGGTCCCTCATGTACTCATCCGTGGAGCCGCCGAAGCGCTTGGTGTAGCCCGGCGGCGCACGGCGCATGTCGTGGTCCGGCTTGAAAGGTAAGATCGCACGACTCCACCGCTGATCGGCGCCAAAGAGGTCGAACATGTAAAACAGTCGATCCTCCGAGGCGCGCTTGCAGAGCTGCTCCAGTTCGTCCGCCGGCCGCTTCGATGCGATCATGCGGGAGACGGAGGTCTGCCCACGGTAGGCCATGCAGAGGAAGTGCATGGCAAAGGCGAGGAAGCAGAGGCCCATCGCGGTAGAGAAAACGATGGAAAGGATCACGGTGAGACTCTTCAGTATGTTCTTATCCGTCATGGCCTCCGTGAAGAAGCCGGGGAAGTGATATGTGCAGCTGTACAACGTAGTCAAGGCAATGTGAAACGCACCGACGGGGATGTAGCCGACGAACAACAGGAAGTACTTGCAGTTGCCACGGCCCACGCAGTTGTTAATCCACGGACAATGGTGGTCCATCCGATAGACGCATCGGTGGCACATGTGGCAGTGGTGGGCCTGATCGGGTTTGAACTGCCGGCACGCGGTGCAGTAGCGCAGCTTACCCATGCGGTCCAGGTCGAACACCTCGTAGGGGTTGTCGCTCACGGCGCGGCCCTGATACACCGGTGCCTCTGCCCATGGCTCGTGGGGCACAAAGCTAGGGGCTGTGAAGATGGCCCAATAGAAGTTGCTGTAAACCATGATCTCCGCTAAGACCATCACCACGATGCAGTAGTAGTAGTATACAAAGGAGGCGTGGCCTACCTCGCAGGCTGCACGAAGCAGGGGCAGGAAACACATGTGGTATGGCAGCACATTGAGCGCTATGAGGCCAACGGCAATGAGACACGGAATGTAGCCGACGGAGAGGGCGCACCACCCACAGAAGGTGCGTGGCCGCACGGTGTGCACAGAACCCTCACACATGTATATCCTTCGGCGCTCTGATGATCACGTAAACGAAACAATGGTGTTAGAGAAATGTATCTCTGATTTCGCTCCACTGGAATCGCGGATACCGAAGTCCGCCGTTTCGCATGAAGCTTGAGAAGCCCAACCGACAAGCCAACACGGGTTGACAAAAACAAAAAAGGGGGCGTCAATGAGAGTAGTCGTGCCGGAGTTGCTCGCACTGCAATGTTTGTGCCGCTGACCCTCGCCTGCTCACTTGCACAGGCAAACGCACCCGTAAAAATAAGATCAATCGATGTACACGTCAGGGGGGAAAGGCCAGATGTATACAAGCATGTACCTATATAGATAGAAGCATATATATGTGCGTGTGTGCGTGTGGCTTCCACACAGCCACTGATCGCCTCTATCGCGCCCTTGGCTCTATATTAGCTAGAGCAGTGCCAAGGAGGGATAGAAAGGGGGGTACGCGGAGCCTTCCTTCGTTGGTCACTCGGCGTCTTCCAAGTGCGTTGCACCACTGTAGCAGTGCAGAAAGCAGCACGACACAAAGCAGTAGCGACATTTGAGAAGGAGGGAGAAAGAGGCGGGCAAGGCGAATACGCAGGGGATACATTGTGGAAGAACTCCATCACGGCGGCTAGCACGGCGCCGCATCCCACCACCGCTGTTGCATTTGAAGGACGCAGCATCCCTATCAGTGGAAGACGTGCAAACATACCGGCATAGCAGGTAGGTCCTACCAGACAACACTGCAACGTCACAGCACAGCAATTGGTATGCAACGAGCTCCGAGCATAACTTGGTCCCTGGAGGTGTGCCGACGGATTCACACAGATGCAAAGCGCCAGGCATAGCGGTCGAGAATTATTGGTGGGTGCCGCGACCGATCCCACGTCAAGGCCCACCAGGCCTGCATCCCTGAGAAAACAAAAGAAAAACAAAAAGAAAGGAGCAGCGAGCGATACGTCATGTTTGCCTGCTTTCACGCCTTCACCTCAAACCATTGTGTGTTTTGCTTTCAAGAAAAGCACAGTCGCCTGTGCTGTCGATACCCGTACACGTGTATCCACCTGTATACAGATCGAGTAGCATACGAGCCAAGAAAGAAACAAAGAGAGACAAAGCTAACGGGCAGTACAGTCCCCCGCACGTACGCACGCCAGCACAGCCGCCCTTCACAGAAACAATGAACGACGGAAAGGGGAGGGGGGACACCAACACGGCGGTCACACGCACACACAAATTCATCTGTGAACGACGAGCAGCCAGCACTGGAAGAGGGGGGGAACGTGGCACATCTCAGTCCGCGGCACTTCTTTGATGGAGACACATAAGAAAGGGCCTCCTAAAGGAACTCAGCGGAGAGGAAAGCAACTCGAAAATCAAGCCCGCGGAGCGGACACGGCGGAGCACCACCCCATATACGTTGGCATTGATGTGTGCGTACTCCATAGGGCCCTCACAGCAGCAACAACAATATTCTCTGTGGTGCTCAAGAGTACCATTCGTCTAATGCCACACAAACAAGCAACCGAGTCAGCAGCAGCCCTCGCCCATCTCCACTTCCGTGAGGCCCGCCTTTTCAAAGGTCTCCCCGCAGCATGCGCCTCAACACCCTGCACCCCCGTACATCGTCCCTGCCTACTAAACTGCCATGCGTACTGGGCGTTCTTCGCTCTTGCATGACACGTGTGCAACTCGCTGCTACACCTACCTAAAATTGATTTATTTTTGAAATAAACGAAAAGAGCGAGAAGGGGAGGGGTGCATCAGCAGAAGCTTCACATAACCTTCGCCCGCTCCCCGACACGCAGTCCAAGTGCAGCTAACGCGGATTACGGCCTCGGCCTCCACCGCACACACACGCGCGCACACACAGACACACACATGCCCCTTCTCACTTCCCTAAAGCGCGTTCGCGGTACCATAGACAAAAACAAAATCGCACCGATGAGAGTGAAGAACTCCCGTGTGTTTCTATTTAAACGTCTTAGTTCGTCTTGGCAGCGTAGTTCTTCAGCGCGCGCTCAATCATCTCTGTCACCTTCTCTGAGTCTAGCGTCGCTCCCAGCTTCTCCACACGCTCCAGCACCGACACCACCTGCGTCACGTTGCCGGCGTCAACAGCGGCATCGGCGATGCGCAGCATGGCTGCAATCGTCGTCTCCTCCCGCTGCGCAGAGGCACGTCTCTCCTGATGCTCAGCCATTGCCCGCCCCTCTGCCGGGCTCACACCCGTCAGTGTACGCGCGATGTTGTTATAGCGCGCTACAATGCCGTCTACCTGGCAACGGCTCAAGTTGGCGTTGCGCACAAACGGGCGGATGAAGGCGTACTGCTGGAAGAAGTAGCGCAGGTCCACCACAAAGTCCTTGATCACGGGAAAGTTAGGCAGCGGGCCGACCGTCGTGACCTGCTGAGCGAAGGTGATGCAGGCGAGCGAGTTGATGCCATTGATATTCATCGCACAGCTACCGCAGACGCCCTCACAGCACGAGCTACGGAAGGCTAAGGTGGGGTCCTGGTGGGCCTTGACAGCGATGAGAAGGTCTAGCACCATGTAGTCGTGGTGCTTGTCGTACTCGTAGCTCTCCACACGAGAGGAGTTCGTCTCTGGATCGAAGCGGACAAGCTGAAGAATGGCCTTGTTGGCGTTCACCTCAGCCGCAGCGTCGGTGGCCGCCATGCGACGCACCATCGTCTTGAACGGCTGAGCGCCCACCTTACGCAGCATCTGTGAAGAGTCTTTTGTTTATGGTTTTGGTGTTGTTGCTGCTTTTCAGCGTGTGAAGGAGGCGGGTGATGATGATGCGATACGATAGAAACGAAAAGCCGATGGAAGTCCACGTCACGACGCGCACAACAAAAATCCGTACGGGGCCTCTCTCAACTCCGGTCGCACACGCTCCTTTTTGCTTCGATTTGTTGCTAAGAAAATAATTATAAGTCGAGGCTAAGAACGAAAAAATGGGGGAGCTCGAGACTGCGCGATGGGGGGGACTTCTTTCTCTCTGAGGTTGCAACGCCGTCTCCAAGCTGTCTGAGACCGCAGTAGAAATAACGAGATGCTAAGTGATTAAGTTTGCCTATGATGCTCAAGGGTACGTCTGTGTTCCACGACGAAAACGATGAATATCCTGTTGTTGATGTTATCGTGCAATGGACGCGGCGGCACGAGAGGCAGCAAGATCAGAAGAAGAGAAAGAGAGATCGATGAAGACGACGCGAGAGCGGAGGCCTGCGCGCAGTGCCGAGATCCATGCGAGGGTACACGGTTGAGGAAGAAGAGCTTATTGCAGCCCCCGTGCTCACCCAGACGCATTCCACCCACCAGTGGAAGACGCTCGCTGACCAGCGTCGGCGGATACAGATCCGCAGAGTGTGCGCCACAGCGCCGCGAACGCAGAGCCCGATCGAATAGGGCACTTCGCAAGCAGCTTGTTGACTTCATCATTAGTAAAAAAAAAAATGAAAAGATCTCTTTAAAGCAAGCGAAGGAAGTACTTGTCGATGTACGTCTGTGGTACGACACTTCCGAACCCTTCGCCATGGGATCTTCACACACAGCGCGTCACTCCCCACGGCTTGTGCCCTCACAGCGCCCATGCCTACCCTCCACTCTAGCATCGTCCTTTCTCGCATCGTGCTGCTCAAACGGAAGTCGGCGGCAAGCCGGTGTTCTACAGAGAGGGCACGCGAATAGAAAGATTCGAAGAGGTACCAAGTGAAGGGCCGCCGAGTCAACGAAGTAAGAGAAGTTTCACGGGTGTGCAGCACGAAGGCAGAAGAGGGCCGCATCCGTCGCACAACACGCTACACGCGAACTCAGCACGCTATCCGCAGGAGAGCCTAATAAGAAAAAAGACAACGACTAATACAGGAACAACGAAATCAAATCAAAACTCTTTAAGAGAGAGAATATATATAGGTTGATGCCGACAACGGCACGCGCATCAGAAGCTCTCATCACCGTGGAAGAGGAGTGTTGAACAACAGAGAGCTCAATTTGGCGCATCGCACACGCCCCTCTCGAAGAGAAGAAATAGAAGTTAAAGATTGGTGTGAACAAGCAGCAATCTACCCGGCATGCGTAAGGTGCGCCACCAATGTCACAAACAAATCCAATAAAACAATAAGAAAGCAAAGAAAGAAATGGAGGGAGGAGTCATTGGGAGACGAACGATGGCAGAGGCCTCCTCTCGCGTCCTACAGCCTTCTATGCCCACGCCTTGAGAGGACTACTGCGCGTCCCTCCTTTGCGTTTGCCGCTCCGCCCCCCCCCCCACATACACA
>LJSK01000102.1:2834-48824 GCA_001299535.1 Leptomonas seymouri
AAAAAAAAAAAAAATGACAGTTTAACATGAAACGGCGGCTCTGCTGTACGCCTGAACTCGACTGCAAGAAACCGTCTCCACGCCAACGCTGCAGCCGTCAGCTATGCTAACCGTTTTTTTGCGCTCTTCACGGCACCCTCCGCTGTGTTGGTAAGTGCCACGCACGGGCAACGACCCCAATGGCACAACTTGATGATTCATGTTAAACTGCTTTCCTCCCCCTATCATTTGTCCTGGGGTACACGAATAGCGGTGCGCACAGAAAGAGACGCAGCACTCTGAGCACATCGAGGAATACAGCGGTGGTCATCCCTTTATAAGGGGCAAAACAACGATCGAATCGCGCATTGGTGCACGACAAGCACCAAAAAACAAAACACAAAGAGGCACGTCAAAAATAACAGTATCATCACCGCAGAAGATCGTGTGTACCTGCGGAATCACCGGCGACAGCAGAGCAAGGAAAAGCCGCCAAAACAAGCCAGCACGTACAGAAAGCGTCGTTTCCAACAGCATGATATAAATAAGGAAATACATACATGGAAGCCTTCACACAAGGAGGAAATCCGTAACATCTCTTTTCATTGCATATTTTTGCGTATTCAACACTAATCAAGAATGAGATGTTCACGAGCCTGTCCGTCCGCATCAATGGCCTTGCATTGACGAACTGCGTAGAGCAAGCGTTCCTTCATCTTCTCTGCAGACGAATAGAAGGGAAGGCGAAGCGCAAAAAAGCACGTGCTGCTAGTGGGTAGCGTGTCTTTGCTGCCGTTGTGCGTCACTTTGATCCTGGTCTTGAGCGGCAGTCGTGACTGCCCCGTGGTGAAGCGCAGCAGCAGCGTGCGGTCCTCATCTGTCATGCCCTTCAACACCGCCAGGAACATGGTGGCATCAGGGCTGTTAAGCTGGATGTCGCACTCATTACGGAAGTCGGCAAAAGTCAGCTTTGGCGTGCCGCAAATGAGGAGCTCCACCTTCTGCCACCGATACGCCTGGAGCGTGTAGAGCGGTAGCACCTGGTCAAAACCCTGCTGGATGTAACTGATCGCTTCCGCAAAGCGCCCAATTTCGCTAGCTACTATGCGGCGGGAAAGAAGCCTAGCGCCATCCTCCGTCTCTGGTGGCAGGCGCTCTTCAAGCAGGAACTGCTGGTTGTCCATGACGATCCCCTGCCACATCTCTGTGATGCCCGGGAAACGCTCCTCGAGCTCCTCTTCCGTCCGCATCATCAGCTCTTTCGGTTGGAGTAGCCTCGAAATGTCAGAGTCCAGTGTGGCCAGGTCTATGATGGTCGTCTCATCGCCGAGAAGCAGCTTCCAAAAGAGGGGCGGCAGCTCCACTGCCAGCAAGTCCTGCGTCAAGAAGAAGGAGGCAAGCAGCTTTCCGAAGAACTCCAGCATCAGGGAAGTTTGCGCGCTGCTCAGGAGAGCGACATTCGGCATGATGGCTGTTACGTCACCGCGTCCGCAGTTCACGAAAAGGGGATTCATTTGACACTGCTTGCTCGGGTGCGTTGTCATGATCTCAGTGGCTAGCTGGGAGAGCACATCGCGGTACGGGCCGCCGGCGTCAGTCGAGCCGAATCCGGCGAGCTTCACCGTGAAGATGGGGGACACGAAGAAAGTGTCGATGGAAGATTGCTGTAGTTGGAGGTACAGCTGGCCAAAGATGGAGCGCATCAGCGTAGGGAACGCCCCAGTGGTGCTCGTTGGCTGCGCGTGCATCGTGTGGATTGTCACCGACACCTTCTTCCCCTGGCGACGCTGGAAGGGTGTCATGATGCGCGTCTGAATCTCTTCCTCTGTGGCACACGAGCAGAGGTTTTTGAGGACGCCAAATATGTCAAACAGCTCCGTGCGCCGGCGCAGGTTGATCAGCGGCGCAAATTCGGCTGTCAACTCGTCCATCTTCTTGAGGTGCAAAAGGTAAGGCCGCAGAGGCAGGAGAGAGATCTTGTCCACAAACGCACCCGCGTTGAGAACGGAAGAAACCTGCGTGTAACTAGCGAGATCGTGGCTCGCGACTTTGGACCGGCTTGTCAGGCGAGAGACGAGATCGGCACTGCAGCGCACGTCGAGAACAGTTTGCGCGAAAAGGTTGAGCTCTGCGTAGAACTCATACGACTGCGGCGCGGCTGTGTCGTGCTCGTACGGCGATTTCACAATGTGCTCATACAGCCGCGGAATGGAGAGCGTCTGCGGGCCGGGTTGGAATGAATTCAGATCCACGGTTGCATCATCATAGTAATCCGCTAAGAAGAAGGGAAGCCCGATCACCTCCCGCTCAGTGTCGAACTTTGTCTCGCCCACCGTGATGCCGCCTCGCTTCACCTCTAAACTGATGCAGTGATCGCGGTAGTTGGCACACGTAGTCAGCACGTCGCCTGCGTTGATGCGCAGCGAGGTCCCTTTCATCGACTTTGTGTGGTTGTAGCACAAGAACACGCTGCCAGTGCCGCTGGTGATGTAGTACCCGAAGCAGGGATGCGTGGCGCCTTGCTGGGCTGTCCGGGTCGCCGAGTTCCAGCCGACAGAGATGGCACCCTGACGCTTTCCATGGATCAGCACTGTAAACGACATGCTGCCGTCATTGTCGCGGTCGGTTTCTGTGAAGACGCCAAAGGCAGACACGTGGCTATTCCCCTTGATGATGCGCTTCTCCACCTCGCACGTCATGGTGTGAGGAGAGCTTCCCTCGGCCATCATCGCGGCGGGAAGCGGCAACGGGGGATCGTGGGTGATGATCCGCACAATCTCGCGGGCGCACATGACCAGCTTGTACGGAATCTCTGAGGGAGCGTCGCGGTAGGGTTGAGCAGGGCGCTCACGCTGGTAGCGCGAGATGAGGTCCGCAATCAACGTCACGCCCGTTTGCACCACAGCCGAGCCCATGCGCTGGCCGTGGCACAGCGATGCCATCATGTCCGTCAAGGGACGCAGGTGCGCGGTGAGGGCATGGTGCGACGGCAGAGGGATTCGCTCATCTCCCAGGAGTTCGTGCACACAGTGGAGGGCCGCGTGCCGCGTCGACCGGGTGTACACAGTCGCGGTGCGCAGCAGTACAAGAATGAGTGAGGTGCCAAAAACGTTTGCAATGGCGCGGCGAAACACATCGTTGCGGATCGAACATGCAAGCACGTTGACGCTCGTCTCCACCTCAGCGCGAACTTGGAGCAGGAGCGGCGAGCAGAGGTGCGCGACGCTCTGGCACACCAGCCGAAAAGAGCCCTGCTTCGTCTCGCCGTCGAGGATGCGGGAAACGTCGGGGTGCGTGCGCAGCGCGGTGAAGGAGAGAAGACGCAGAAAGTTGGAGTGAATCGCTGCTCGCGCCTGCCTCTGCGAGAGAAGGGTCTTTTCAAGCAACACACGCGCGTACGTCACCATCAGCACCTCCATCTGTTTCTCGGTGGATAGATTGCTCTCGTGACTGCCGGGCAGCGAGGCTCGCGCAGAGTGGCGGCACACAGTGCCAACATTCAGCGTCAAGTTTGCCGAAATGGCGGGTAGGTTGGCCTTCTCTACCACATCCTTGAAGGCAGCCGCGTTCATTTCCCCGCGAATGTGTGATGTGGACACCTTCCACTCCACCACGTCGATTTGGGATGCCGGTGCACGTAACACGAAGCCCAGCTGTATGTCCGAGAAGGACGCACTGTCCTCCACAAAAAGGTGGCACACAACTCCGTCGCTGCTGATGGCGGTGAGCTCGTGCATCTGCAGGTTGACGTCCAAGTACAGAAACACCTCGCGCACGGCTGGATCGAAGAGGCGGTTGCTGAGCGAGGCGTAGGACCCGTGGAGTATGCGCAGAGGGTTGAGCGACCCATTTTTGCAGTCCAGGCGTAGCTCAATAGGGGCGCTGCGCGGAAACTGCAAGCGCAGCAGCACGTTGTGCCGCTCCGTCACGGTGAACCGCGGCGACTGCACCGATCCGGCACAGACCGCACCACCCGTTACCTGTCTTACGCTGGCCGCCCCAACCACCGCGAGCGACGAGGAGAGACACGCAAACTCGACGAAGTGCTTCACCGACTTCCACTTCATTTGCTCGCGGAACTCCACCAGCAGCGGCGAGCGGGGCACGCTGAGGCGTACAGGCACACTGGACAACGTGTCGACACGACGTATCTTCTCCACACTCGCTTCACTTTCCGTCTCCGATTGCGGCAACCGCACGAAGCGTACTTCGCTCTTACCGGAAACGAGCGACTGCAGCTGTACAACGGACTTTGCCACCGCTGAACCGCCGTCCTCGTCAGTGGCGGCGGCACTGTCGATCTTCTCCAAGGCCACGAAGCAACCAGCCGAATTCCTTGCTGCAACCGGCGGTAACGTCACATCGTCTCCGCACGCATTAGCGCAAAGGGGATCGAGCATGAAAAAGCACCCGCTGGCGGCGGGCACGAGGAGCTCTGGGTCAATTGCGTTTGTGTACGCAAACAGCTGCTGGTCGCTGCAGTGGAGGCTGCGAAGGCTTGCCACAACGTAAACGGGACGCTGCGACAGGGGTCTTCTCAGTCTGAGCTGCACGCAGTTGTGCGCAGATGTGACAACTTTCAATGAGTCGTCGATGTGCACAAAGCCGCCATTGCTACGAGAGCCTACGAGAAAATCGCGCTTCGTCGGTGCATGCGCAAGCAGCTCCTCCTTCGTGGGTTCGTGGTCCATAATGAAAAGCGAAGCTGCCCCAGCGAGTTTCTGCCAAAAGGACAGCGTGCAGGAGGTTCTTATCGGCTCCGAAATCAGAGTGACGTCCTTCGCCAGTACAGGATGCGTGAGCCACGCTGCCGGAGTCGTTGTGGCCTCCTCGGTATGGACGGGCAACGGTGTAAAGTGCAGAGGGCGGCAAGGGAACGCACCACGATCAAAAAGGTGCTGCTGGAGAAGCGCGCGGCGACGCTGTAGCGCCTCCAGCGCCAGCGAGCGCATCAGCGGCGCAGCAACGTCCTGCAGCGGCCCCGGACGCACCGAGACCACTTCCGACGCGCTGCGCCACTCGAAGCGGTTGGGCTCAACCAGCGCAAGAACTTCCTCCCCCACACTGCGCCGCGTCACCGCAGGATCGACGATCTGCAGGCCACACGTCGGTGCGGGTTGCTGCTCTGCCGTCAAGAGAGTCGTATTCGACCCCTCGCTGTTCTTGCTCCGCGCCGCTGCAGAGCCGGCGTGCGGGTCCCGGTGAACATCTGGTATCTCGTCAATTTGCACCATGCGCAAACCAACTTGCTCCTCCGTCTTCGTTCCCTCACCAGCATCGGGCTCCGACGAGTAAATGAGACGGCTACGGGGGCCGTTGGAGCGCATGAGAACGGTGTACGTAACGCTGCCCTTCAGCAAACGCTTCTGACTCTGCACTGCGACAAAGGGATTCGCGCTTTCGCTCTTCTTGCCGATGGTGATGCCAATGTCGTCGTTCTCCTCCTCGACGTCGCCTGTCTTCCCCTGAAGTCCCTCGTTCTCCGAGAAGAACAACACGCCACTACCGCTTGTTGTGTGCAAAAAGATGCCCACCCTTGCGCCGGCAGGGACGGTAATGGGCTCAAAGTTCTCCAGCGTCACCTCCCACGTGTCCTTCAGCGCCAGTTCCTCCTCGAGCAACTTTGTCCACGCCTCGCTATCCCATTCGTAGCCCATGAAGGTGCCACTGCGCGTGTAGAGCCGCACAGTCGCCACGGTGCTCGTGTCCGGAATGAAGGAAATCTTGGTAATGCGCACCGTGTTGTTCTTCGCTACGACGTCAAACATGATGCCATTGTAAGAGCCCGATCCACCCCGCAGCCGCGATCCGGTCCGCAGCGAGAACGTCGGCCCCTCTCCGCTGTCGTTGAAGGAGTCCTGGAAGGCCTCACTGAGCTGCAGCGCGCGAGATATACTCGTCGCCTTGTTCACCATCAATTCGACGCACTCGGTGATCTGCCGGTCCTGCGCCAGCAGTGCCTCGAAGGAATGCAAGATATGCCAGCAGCCCCACCGGTCGCCAAACTGCGAGCGCACACCGGAGTCGCGCAGCTCGTGCGACGCAGACTTGCAAGACGGCAGCAGTTGATGCACATCCCACAGGCAGCACTGCACCACCTCTCCCTGCACAACGCGCAGGTAGAGATTGCTGGATTGCACATGGCCGTGCACTAGGTGGTGCAGGTGCCAATGCTCCAACGCGTAAACGAGCGACGACGCGATCTCCTGCTGTGCCTTGATGTCCAGTGTGCCACGGTAGTCTTCGAGGGTGCAGTCAAACCAGCCGTCGGCGATGACAGCTACTGCGTCTGCGTTGTTGAGGGCTGGAAGAATATCATGCTGCCGCATCACGGAAAGGTGCGGCAAGACACTATTCGTGCTGTGAATTACGTACTGCGGGTCGTTTGTGTAGAAGAGGTGCAACGACCGCTCGATCACGCCGAATACAGCGTCAAAATAAAGCACGCGCGCCATGTTGGTTGAAGCAACGCGGCCCACCAGCTCGTACGTCAGCGGCAGCCGAACGTACACATTCGCCTCCTTCAAATTCAGTGAGGACGTCGCAGCGGCGGTGTCCCAGCGCGGCGGAAAGACCACCACATCGTGCTGAGAGCACTTTGACAGGTAGTCCACAATGGCATCCACCTTGGTGGTGTCGAACGCGGGCGCGGAGCGCGCAAACGCGCCCAGCTCCGTCAACTCCTCCAGTACCCGCGACAATCGGTACTCAAAGCGCGAGCGCGCTGTCTGCTCACACCAGCATTGCTCTAGCATGCCCGCTAGGTGAGTCGGGAGCTGGCGCACCACTTGGGAAATGAAGGGAAATGTCTGAATCACCATGAACAGCGGATAGCGGCGCAGCAACGACGGCGTGGGCGGCTGCGAGCAGAGAACCTTCCCCAGGGATGGCTGATGGAAGCGTGCGTACTCTACCGCACCTGAGAACCGCGCCAGCGTTGCCGAGGAATTGGGGTGGTCGAGACGCACAAAAGGAGATATAGTCGCGCCATGCGGGATACCCTGAAAAACGACCTGCGGCGACTCGTTGTCGCGGGAAACCGACAGCGTGCCGTTGCTGCGGTCCACAATGAAGACGATCTTTGTGTTGTCACAGAAGAGCACTTTTTGTCCAGAGGAACCGCGCAGCAGCGGTGGCAGGACCTCTTGGTTTGGCATTGAGTCGTCGTCCTGGACGTCTTGCACAACCCACAGTGAGCCCACGCTTGTCTTGATCGCCGTGTACTCGGTGGAAAACTGTGCGAAGCTCGCCAGGGCGACCCCCGCAAAGAAGCCCGAACCGAGCGGCGTGCCCGGTAGCAGATCTTTGCGATGGATGTAAACGACGAATGAAGAAACCCCAGCGACGGGCAGAGGCGTACCCATAACCGAGTCACCGCCACCCATCTCATTGATAGAGCTCGCCGTAAGTCCATTGCGTGTCACGGTAATGCGCATCGAATCAAACTTCACCCATGAGGGGCTGTACGCCTTTGTTAGTGACGTCGGCGTTGACGACGTTGTCTTATGGTCCAGCGTGAACGCAACACGTGGATTTCGGCGAACCTTCTCGGGGACGTACAACAGCGCCGTGGCCTTCTCCGGATCGACACTGACGAAGCCAATTTTGTGAAGCTGTTTTTGGTGCTTGCCACCGTAGAGCTCATCTTTGGTGATGCTGCACCGCACTATATCGTTCGTGTCGTAGAGGAAGAAGTCCCCCTCCGTTGTTACGCGCAGAGTGAGCACCTCGTCGCTTTGCACGTTAAACGGCTTTCGGATCCGCACTGTGGAGGTGGCGGGCGCACCGCGGCTCATCATCCCTGCCGACGAAAGTGTGCGGCGATAGACCATGGCCACGTGAAGCTCCAGAAAGATGGTCGTCTCTTTCCCCTTCGCAGTCACCATGAAAGCAGACGAGTGTGGCCAACCCGAGGCCACCCCAACGGCAGAGAACACGTGCTGTAGGTACGACACAGTGGTCGAACTGAGCTGCGTCTCGACGGAATTGTTCTCCCACATCCAGCAATCCTCCTTCGCAGCCACGGGCGGCGTAAGCGGGAGAAGGGGGACTGCGTCGATCTCTAACAGCAGCGTCACCACGCCGTCGCGCTGCAGGCAGGCGGCGTAGACAGCGTGGACGTTGTCGACCAGCGATACTGACGACTCTCCGCCGTGACACATGACGAACGGCACGCCTTCCTGCGTGAGTGTCTCGCGTGCGTCGTCTTCACCGCCAGAGAGGCGCAGCTTCAAAAAGCGCACCTCTGCTGCTGCCGCATCGGCGCAGTTGGTGGCGCCATCAGTCACGAAGTCAACTGAAAAACCGCTATTGGTCGTCGAAAGCCGCAGCGACACGGCCGCCCCGGCAGTGTGGTGGTACGCAAAGGGGCAGAGCATGCCACTACCTTCACTGTACTCTTCCTCGCTTAGAAAGTGAGAGACGGGAATCATAAATACCACGCCATGTGGCTCAACATGTACGTGCACCTCCGTTTTAGCCTTGGAGGCGATGTCCGCCGGCGTAGCTGTTGCGTCGTGCCGATGCGCGCTCCCGACAGCTGTCACGGCGGCCTCCATCGCCTGTTGCCAGCCGTCCTCGTAGCCTGCCTCGAGAAGCCCATTCGCAACTATTTCCACGGCGCGGGCGTCCTCAGAAGCCTGAGGGACATGCTCTACACCGGAGGAGGAGCAGACCCCCTCCGCGTAGACGCCGCCGCACGTGAAGCACTTGACCACAGGAAGCAGTCGCTTAGCCGGCACGCGGAACGGCTGCACATCTTCGAGGTTTTGCACCATCGCCGTGCCGTCGGGCTGTACATGCGTGTGCAGGCGAACGAGCGCGTTCGGATCTGAGCTTTGCGTCTCCGTCAACAGCGCCAAGTCGCCTTTGGCAAGCGGCGCGAGGAGGGAGTCTTGGCTGCCGGAGATGGGAATCGTCACGATCGAGTTGTGGATTTCGCCGGAGCCGTGGATGAGCGCCGCAAGTATGTTTTCAGCGCCGGTCAAATCACCTAGTGACTCTATCGGCGACGTCGCTAAGAGCGAAATCGTCCTCAGCAGCCGCTCGTAAGCAAAGTTGGTGGGGTAGTTGGAACCTGATAGCTCGACATAGGACATGAGAGCCACCAGCATCCGGGTAACGAGAAAGCCGCGAACATACGGGAAGATCGCACACTCAGTGGACTCGGTATTCTGTAGAGCATAGGTGCGGTAGGTGATCCGTCCACGGAACGCGCGTGGCTCCAGCGGCAGCTCCACGAACGGCGAAGACGACTCGCTCTTTCGCCCAACAAAAACGGACAGAACACCATCGTTGTCAAACTCGTCACAGATGTCGCCGACGTGGCCGTCGCTGCTGTTGTAGAAACGCACGCCGCAACTGGACGAGGTATTGATGAAGATCGAGTACACTTGGTTTGCTCGCATGCGCAGCATCAGCGGCCCTGCGGAAAAAGGATGTTTGTCTACCACCGACATCTCCTTCGTCAGCACATCACGCCACTGGTGCGGCGCCTTCTCAGCCCCCTCCATGCTACCCTCTTTCCAAAAGACGCGCACGGTTATGCGCTCAGACGTCGTTTGAGAGATGCAAAAGACCTCCTCCAGCGTAATTTCTTTCTTGCTTCGAAGATCAAACATGATGCCGTTGTACGAGGCCGAGTTACTCTGGTTCAGATGCGCGCCAGTGATCATGGTGTGCAGCTCGCCTTCTAAGACCGGCGTGTTCGCCTCGCATGTAACGTCGCCGAAGAAGCCGTCCACCGCAACGAGGCTATTCTTCCGCTCGTAGGATGGGTCGCTGCTGCTTAGCAGGCAGAGGTGCGGTGGTGCGCCAGCGCCGTCGCTTTCGATGTTCTTCAGAAGGATCTGAAAGGTGTAGGTGCCCTGTTCCAGGCAGAGGTTTGCCGGATCGACTGTCACCTCCGACGCGTGGCCGCCCTCCACCACAAACCGCGAGTTCCAAATCCACTGCCACTCAACACGCTCCTCCTGCGTGTAGAACATCGAGATGGAGCAGTGCGAGATGCCCTGCGTGGCGCTCGCCAGCGGGTTCAGCAGGAGAACAGGGAAGGAAAAGGAGACAATGCGCACCGCCAGCGACAGGACGCGCACGCGGAAAGTGGCAGCGATGCCCTTCGTCGTGGTGGAAGGGCGGCATATAAGCCGCAGCGAATCGCTGCAGTGGCGCAAATTGGCGTCCAGGGCCGGACTTGAGAGCAGCTTGCTTTCGATGGAGGGCAGAGAGGAGCCGTGGTTCTGCTTGTACTGGATTGTACCGCAGAAACCACGAGGCGACATGCTGAACTCGGTGAACGGGTCGCTGCTACCGCTCTTGCGACCAAGACAAACGGTGAGGGTGCCGTCAGTGTCAAGCTCGTGCCCAATCTCGCCGACACACCCGTCCTCCTCGCAATAGAAGCCGACGCCGCAGTTGTGCGAGGTGTTGATATAAAAGCCGAAGGTTGTGTTACCTTCGACAATGATCGGCACAAAGGGGATGCTGAATTGGCGGTCTGCTGTCATGTCGATCATGTCCTCAAAAATCATCGTCCACGACCGCCCGTCGCGCTCGTGGTTGGTGCTGCTGCCCTTGCGGAAATATGTCTGTACCTGGTGACAACCTGTCACGCGGGTCAGTACAGAGAGGCCGATGATCTCGATCGTCTCGTTTGTTTTGCAGTCAAAAATGATGCCATTGTAGGAGCCACGGCTCTGTAGGCGGAACTTCTTCTTGCCCACCTCAAACACCCGAGTGATGGAGCTCGTTGGTGGAGAGATAAGCGGGTACAACGCATAGCGACACCGCTGCTTGCCCTCGTTGCGCAGTAAAAAGCACTGATTCGTGCTGATAGAGAGAAGATTGCGCTTGTCGCTGCTTTCGCACACGTTGACGACGGGGCCCTGCACGCTGGCAACGGTGCCACGCTTCGAAATTTGCAGCCCGCCGATCTTAAACGCGATGGGGTCGCCGTCACGCAGACGCGACTCCTCATCCTGTGCGGAAGCAACCATGGCGCAAAAGCGCACCGCAGAGCGCTTAACTGCGAAGCACTTACCCTTGCCCTTTTCCGGCAGCGTCTCCACTAGTGCGACGTCTGGGCCGTAAACGCGGACCACCTTGCCGAGATGCGAAGTCCCATATAGCGGAGGCACAATCGTTGCCGTCATGCAGCGTGTGGAAAGGTAAGCACCGACGCGGAGGCGCTCGCTGCGCTGATCACCCTTGAGCTCCAGGCTTACCATGTGCACACCTTGGACGTAGACGCGAAGCACTTTCCCATCGTGGAAAAAGGTCACCGTATCGCCAATGTAAAATAGCGTCCCGTTGTCGAGCTTACCCGCTTGCGGCGTGTACTTCCACTCCGTCTTCGTGTACGCCTGGGTGCGCTCCACCGTGTCCATCAGCACTATCGCCTCATTAAAGGTGTCTACAGACGGCTCGTCGCTGCTTTCAGGAAAGAGGCCGATGGCAACAGGCGCGAAACTGGGCTCCACGCAGTCGTTGTACGACACGAGACCCTCGCGTGACTGCACGCAGCACGGGTCGTGCGAAAAGACAAGAAGCCGAAGGTTGTCCTCATCGGCATCCGCAGAAATGCTGCACGATAGGATGAAGGGCTTGCTTTGCAGACCGCCCAAGGTAGAGCTAAGAAAAATGCTGTTGTTCAGGCAGTCTACCAGGATAAACACATCACCGTTGCCGCTCACCTTCTCACTTGTGTCGCACCACGCCCCCCACGCGTTCTTCGATGCGCACAGCTGTTCCAAGTCTCCGCGGCTCATGGGCCGCGATGTATCGGTCAGATTGGTCACGCCCACAAACACCTCTGCCATGGAGAAGAGGTTGTGACGCGCGCTACTGTGGATGTGGAGGCTCAAGAACGACTTGGTGCGCATCGGGAGAAGCGTCACACTGACAGCGACGCAGTCGCCACGAAGGGTGCAAGCGGTGCGCGTCTGCTGCCCATCCCTCCACTGAGGCGTGAACGAATGCAAACCGCTGAACGGGTGACCCAGTACGCCGGTGGTGTGACCGAGCTTGACGTCCACTCGTCGGGACCCAAACTGGGAGAGCTCCTCGCTGAAGGCGAAGCTCTCGTCCTTGAGGGCGATGCAGGTGCCGTCCAAAATCTCCGCATTGACGCTGCGCATATCGGACCAGCCGAGGGCGGTGTTCTCCTCAAACTCGACACACTCGCCGACCGCGAGCGTCTCGGGACAGTGGTCTGACACAAGGTACTCTGATATGGCGTGGGAGGAGGCGCTGACAGCGAAGTACATGTCCTTGGGCCGCTTCCATGAGCTGAAGCACATCTCACACAGTGCCATGTTTTCTTCGCTGCCGTACCACAACGAGCTCAGCCGTCGCGAGCACGCACTGCAAGTGATGCGATCCTTTGACGGATTGTTAAAGTTACTGATTGGATATGTGGCGCGCGCCGGGAACAGGCACGAGTTCAGGGTGGAAAACACCACTATCGTCTCCTCGCCGCACACCACCATCGGCCGCAGGTCGCAAGAGATTGGAACACCCTCGAACAGGACTCCCAGATCCGTCTGCTCACCATTGCGCACGCGCGTAAACGCAATCGTCCTCTCCTGCCGGTTCACGCGCATCAGCAGTACGTCACCACTCTGGAAAAGCTTCTCTGCTGCGCCAAAGATGATGCCGGGCTCCATGCAGCAATTCACGCTGTTTGTCGCTGCGGAGTCACGGTTGCAAAGTGCCCAGGAATCGTCCCAGCTAGCCACCTCGTCCTGCGTCTCGGGCCAGCGCATCTGCGTTGTGGTAAAGCCGACGTACATCAGATCGTTTGGAGAGGTCTGCGTGATGGACACCGCCAGGGTGAAGCGCCCACTCATCTGAACGTTTCCGCGCACCACGGAGCACCCCTCTGCCGTGGTGACGGCGATAGACGGGTTTGGGGTGTAAAGCGTCTTGGTGGAGCAGTGCAGGTCAATCGCCACCGTCTGTTCCTCAAAAATCACGTCGGCGTTCGACGGCCTATACGGCAAGCTCACCGCACCCGTCATGACATCGCCCGCGTCGCCTGCAGCGGTTACCGTATCAGGGCTTGCCCTTCGCTGCTGCTCCGTCAGAGCGCCGATTAGGTTCATCGCGGTGGATCGGCTCAGGGACTCATGGTAGAGTCGTTCAATCTCGCAGCGCTGCTCCTCTTCTCTATGCAGCAATGGGGCGATCGCCGAAGCTTCGCGGAGAATCTTGTACAGCTCATTCGACAGCAGTGATGCGCAGGTGTGCGCGTCCGGCGAGGCGCTTTGGTACAGCGGTGTCTGGATAAACGACGGCTTCAGTCCGTGCGGCTGCACCGAGAAGAGCCGCCGATCTTCGTCGCTGGCGAGGTACACTACCACCTTCCCGGTGACCTCTGCGATGGCGTGCACGACGACCATACCGAACGTGTCGTGCTTGCAGTAGAGGTAGCTGCGTTCGCCGCCCAGGACACCCAGTGCAACGAGACACGCGTCAAGGTCGCGGTCCAGCTGCGAGATGGAGCGCTGCACCACGAGAGAGATGACAGACGAGAAGCCCGGGACCATGTGCAGCTCCTGCAGCGTGTCGATGGCTGTGCTGCGTCGCAGGTTTTCCGTCCAGTGTTCCACCGACTCGTCCGAGATGGACGGCGGCGCAATAATCTCGCACGAAGCATCGTCGTTGAAGAGAAATGCGATGGGGTACAGGTTGTCCACCTGTGCAATATTGGCAAAGGCTAGCCCGATCATAACCATGTTCTCGCGGTAAAACGTGATTTCGCCGTAATCGGCGTTGAACTCCACCCACACCACCTCGTCATTACCGTACACACGCCGGTGATTGTTGCGCGGGATGCAGTGACGCCGCAACAACAGATGCGCCACCTGATCTTGGTCGTCCGTATCTTGAAGCACGAAGACGTCGCTGCGGCTGATCAAGTTGCCCATGTTTGGAATAGGTGGCTGGCCGTGCGCTAGGCCGAGGTAATAGCATCCGCCAAGGGGTGCCCCCGGGCCTTGCACTTGCTGCTGCCGGCGCTTGATGCGGAAGCCGACCAGGTGGGTGCCTTTCTTCGGCAACGGGACGGAGCCGAAGAACGTGCCCTTGCCCTTCACCACAGTCGTGTCGCCGACCCAGCGCGGCGGCTGCATTGGCGTCTCAACTTCTTTGATGAGCTTGATGCGGGCAAGGTCCACCAGCTGTTGCACAATACCCTCTGACGAGATAATGCCACGCAAAGACTCCGATGCGTCCACCAGGTAATCAGGGCGAAGGGCTTTGCATAGCATCGATAGACAGTACGAAGTACGCACCTTCACCCACTTGTCACGGCACCGCGTAAGCATCAACGCACACAGATGCAAAACCATCGTGTGCGTGCGAGGCGTAACGGAGTCGTACCGGAAGCACTCAATGACCATAGACACGCAATGCATAACGCGCGAGAGCAGCACCACGATCAGCTCAATGCGAGCATTCTGATTCGCAGGGCACGTATTGAGCTTCGCCACCAGCGAGGTCGCCGACGTACTGAGGAACGTTGTCGCCTTCTCCAAGAGCCCGCTGATCGCCTCCGTGTTCGTCGCGGAGCTGGTGCTCTCCGAAGAGAGGCCCTTGTAGCACATGGTAACAAGGTAGTCAGTGGTGATGAGGACAGTGTCGCACAGGGTGGCAGGTGTAAGGTAGCGGTGGCGGCTGCTACAGTGCAAGGAGGCGAGGTCAAACTTGAACGGCTGCTCCTCGCCAAAGTTAACAATCACCCTTATCAACGTGTCGTCGCCGTGCACGTTGACAAAGGGGATGGCGGTCGCCATGGGCGACATCTCCGCCACGACACCGAGAAACTCGCCGTTCAGCGTGAAGAAGACGCCGTTCGACGGGGCCATGAGCCCACATCCAATTACATCCGTCACTTTCCACGGGCTCGACAGCTGGAAGTCCGTTTTCTCCGGGTGGTGGACGTGGCCGTTGGACGCAAACGAAAATACGTAGCCCGCCCGCACGGGATCGAGTGGGGAGAGCGGAACAAGACTCAGCCCCATTTGTAGCACCACATTGCTCGGGTGCAGCGCAAAGTCCAGTGTTACCTCGAAGTATTGCACATCGGGAAATTCGCTAATCACGCATGGCATGCCGTAGTTAGCGTAGTGATCGACGTCCTCCACTTTGGCTTGTATTTTTGTGTTGTGCCCGTGCGCTTTCCAGTGCGTACGAGCGCTGAAGACGATGTTCACATTCTCGACATGAAGCCCTTGCACATCCCTCTGCGCCATGTGCACGCCCTCCACCGAGGTTTGCAGCATCGCATTCGGGGTGACAAGGCAGCGGTGCGAGAGATCGAACAGACCGTGGCTCTCGAAGTACTTCTCGGCGTCGCTGCTAACGGAGTCCAGACGCAGGGTGTACGCGGTTGTGAAGAGTTTTTTTAGAAAGGCGAAGATTTCGGAAGGCTGGAGAATGGACATGTCGACACCATCCCAAGGGTGGCACAGCGTTGCACACATGTACAACGCCTCCGCGTAGGGGAAGTTTTCTGTGTCGTCCAGCTTGAGAAGCAGTGCCCGCAGAGAGCTTTGCACAAAGGAGCAGACCGCCTTCTGCAGCTCCACCTCACGCAGCATTCCGCATCCAATCATGTGCTCCGTGTAGTGGTGACTGAAGCCCACTTTCGCTTCCTCCGTCCCACCGCCGCCCTCGCCCGCCATCACCAGTTTTGCCTGAGAAGCATCCAACCGGTAGTGCAAGTGTGTCTGGAGAATCGACGCGAGCATCTCACGATCGTGCGCGAACGACTTGCACAGGTCCTCCTGCAGCTGGTACGCGGCTGTTTGGTACACCGCCTGCTGCGTCTTTAGGACCAGGTCCGTCAATATCTCATCGGTCGACTTGTTCATGCCATTGATCAGGTAGTAAATCAGCTTGTTCGGCAGGCCATCCTCCTCGCTCTTCGCGGCTCTACTAAAGATGTTCATCGGTGACGTGCCCACCAACCGCGCCGCTGCTTTGCGCGCGCTGACGAGGGAGCCACGTCGGCTACTCGAGAAGTCGAGCGTCTGAAAGCTCGCCATTGCAGCTCGGCTGCGGTGGCCCAGCGAGTGCATGAGTCGCGACTGATGTCGCGACAAGCGGTCAGTGTCCGCCGTCACGGGCTCCTCCGTGTGCTGGCTGTCGGCGAGCTGCGCCTCGCCAAAGACGCGCGGGGTAATATCATGTAGCAGAAAGCGCGCGCGGTCGACAATGGCCACTTCCCGTCCCTGCTGCAGCGCCTCCAGCAGCAAAAATGTTTTCTGCTTCAGCTTCTCGACTGCGCGGACCAGAAGCGGCTCCACCGCCTGCTGTTCCTCAGATGGAAAGAGAATTGTGTGCCATGCCAGTGCGCAGGTTGCCCACCGCATGATGTTTTCCAGCCTACTGGCGTAGGGAATACGACTTCGCTCGAACACGGCTGTCCAGATTGAAGTCAACGCCGCATTAGACTCCTCTGCGACAGCGCACAGCTGTGTGTGAAGCTCCATGCACTCCTTGTCATCGATGACAGGCACAATTCGGTGGCGCGTCTGCACATCCGCGGATGGGCCTGCGCGCAGAAACGAGTCCTCGCCGAGCATGCTGCCGGACGGCGAGGCTTCGTGTAGATTGTGCTGCGTTACCCCGATAATAATGGAGCTGAGAGCGAGGCAAATGTCCCGCACCCAATCCGTCTTCTCCGTCGTCAGCTCCACAGCCGTGTGCACGCTGAGAGACACTCCGGCAACCGGCTCCTGTACTGTGGCATCGGGACCGCACACGATGGAGAGGCGCGCGCCTTCCTGAAAGACGGCTTGCTGGCCTGGCCTGAGCACCTTCACGTAGGAAAGGCAGTTGTTGGTGATGAGAGAGACTGTGGCGCTAGCGGAGGAGCGCTCGCCTGCCTCGGGTGAGTCAACAAACTCCACCTTTATGCTCTTCGCGTACTGCAAGGACAGGTTCGCCGTGAGCGGAGCGGTCAGCTGCGGCGGGGACACCACGTAGTGCGTCTCCGTAAACGATACGATTTCGTGCTCCTCATCATCGGAGAACTGACTGTAGCGTGACAAGCACTTTCGCGCATCATTGAGCGCACGCAGCGCGTCGGGGGCGATGGTGGCATTCAGCTGCATCTCGCACATGTAATGCACAACCGGGAAAAGGACAATGCCAATGGATGTCTCTTTGAGCACATCCACATTTTCCAAACGCTCGGCGTCCAACGGATATTTCTCCTCGAAGCAACGCACGATACACTTGCACAGGGAGCTGATCAGGGCTGCTGCGACTAAGTGCCACTGAGAGTCCTCCTGTTGCGACAGCATGCCCAGTAGGGTGCTCAGCATCGCCTCCGATGCGGCGATTTTGCGTGGCGTCTGTTCAAGAATGCATACAGCCTCTTCCTGACACTCTTCCTTCAACCGGTGCAAGAATGTCATGAACATTTTCTTCATATCCTTCCGTATCACGGAGGCGACGAACTGCGTTAAATTTTCTGGTACCAGAAGCTGGCGAACATCCTTCAAGCTGACACTCTCATTGATGAGCTTCAGCTGAAAATCGTAGCTCACGCAGCACGCCAGCACAGTCCTGTTCAGTTCACCAAAGACGCTTGCGGCTTCATGCAAAAAGTCGTTGTGCTTAATCCGGCCCTTCAGTTCGTGCAGGCGCTTGTGCACGCCAACCACAACATTCACGACATTGCCAGGGCACTGACGCTCAAACTGTTTCACGTAGATGTTCAACAGCCGCCCAATGAAGCACAGGATGAGCTCCGAGGAGAGGCACTCCTGTGCACCGCGTTCAATCCCGGACACGAGGTACTCTGTCATGTCAAGGAGACGTCCCACGACGCAGAGGTTTTCACGCAAGCTTGAGGACAAGTGAATCGGCCCCACATTACTCTGGTCGTCGCTAAATGTCAGGAGGTACAAGTTTGCATGATGAACGAGGTACTCCAAGTACTTCTGTGCGGTAATTGGGGCACGCGTACGCACGCACTCAAGCATGTGCGCACAGCATTGCTTGCCTGCGGCCATAGACGGAAGATTCTTGAGATAGGCCGCCGGTGGAGAGCTCGACTTCACGGAACGTATGCCGACGGTGTCTTGTGTAGAGAAGTAGAAGCAGCCGTCATTGATGTTGTAAAAGGGTCGCTCATTGACGGAGAAGAGACCGTCGCCCTGCTCCACAACCCGGCCGTCACGGTCAATCCACGTAGTTGACTGCGGCTCAATTACCGCATACTCAAAAGTGTTCGTGATCACGTAGTACGCGCCATATGGACGCCATTGCACCCGGCGCGAGGCGTAGCGAGTCGCAGGAAACAGTTTGGGTGGGCTGTCCCATCGCAGTCCGGATCCTTGCCACACGTAGCCGGTTTGTGGGCTATGAAGGCTACATCCGAGACCCTCGTCCATGAGGAAGGAAAAGACGAGAAACTGCGACTTGTTCTCCGATGAGTGCTCCAGCGCCGCGTTGCGCATGTTTTCTATGTTCTGCGCGCGGTTCCATAGCTGCAACGTAGATATGAAGGCATTAATTCGGCCCTTGAACAGCGTTGGCGTGACGCTTGTGGACGGTTGAGTCAAAGTACCGCTTTGGCTACGAGCCTCGCACGGGACACCGTTCTTATATACGGTCCACGACGCGGTGTCGTTGGCTGACGTCAGTGTAGCACTCCAAAGCGCCCACTCGGTCTTCAGCGTTTCGCGAACTTCCGCGATCGTCTCCTGACCGTGGCAAAAGGTGAGAAGCATTGTGGAGTTTAGCGGATTCAAGGTGGTGGTCACCGTGAGCCAGTTCTTGCTGCCCGAGTTGATCTGCAGGATCTTCATCTCACTCACAGTGCCTGTGATAATAGGACAGAGGTAGAACTGCACGCTCATCGAGTCGCATGTGCGCGGCAGCGTTATTGTGCTCGGCAGCAAGTTCCCGTTGACGTCGTCTCCTGTAAAGCACGCATGCTTATCTGTGGAAGCGCCGGCGAGGACGTACGGCGTCGTGTACTTTTCGTTCCCAATGTACAAGGGAAATTCCTTGGACGATACCAACGACGCTGGTGGCGTGAGCGTTTTGGTCACCATCAAGGTGTCCTTGTCCATAAAAAAGACCTTGCCGTCGTCGCCCAGAACGCAGATAGACATGTCCTCGTCGACGTAGACGCCCCGGCACGAATCCGGCGCGCTGCTACTCCAACAGATCACCTCAAATGGGGGTGTCAACGCTACTTTGAAGGACCTGTTCTCTGTAAAGACCACGCAGCGCGCAGCATCTTCTTCCATAAAAACACACAGCCCCTTCACCGACGACGGGGAGCTGCTGACAGAATGGATGAGCGAAATGGTCTGCTCCTTCGAGAGCATCACCGGAATTGAGAGGCGAACACGAAAGGCCGTTGTCTCCTCAATGCGCTGTACGATGCTACGGACGTTGCGCATGGAAAGTGTCTCCACGACGTTGCGATGAAGAAGGCTCCAACGTAGAAGGGCAAGCAGCCCTTTTGTGTCCCCAGAGGCATACACAATCTTGGATAGCAGCGAAATAGCTCTCGCGATCCACCTAGCACTTTCACCGCAGCTTGCATGCTGATATATGTGTCGCAGCACCACCAACATAATACGCCTCACGCCCCACGAGCGCATAACAGCCACATCAGACGCTGAGTTCAAACACCGGTTTACCAAGGAATGCAGAAGGCGTAGACTCTCCGCAGCAACACCCTGCTCGACAACGGGAAGTACAAGCGCAACACTAAAATCGAATGCGCTGACGGTCGAGTCGGGATCAAAAGTGTCGTCGAGCTTGTCCTCGTCGCTGTCATCTTCATCGGAGCAATTGCCTGTGACGTCTCTCCGAGAAGGAACGTCCTCCCACATTGGCGCCAGCAGCGCATCGCTATATGGCTTGCTGTTGCCAGGGTCCTGGTTTGCAACTGCAATTTCATCTCGAACTACCGCCTGCACTAGCAACGACCGCAGGTACACTGGGGTGACCCGTTGGTAGCGCTCGCCCAGCTGAAGAGCTATCGTGCACATGAAATGCGAAATTAGGTCTGTATCAACAAAGCGAGTTTCCATCACCTCAGGGCACTTTGGAAGCTTCGAGAAGAGGGGGTACTCGCGGATCTTCAACTCCGTTGGGCAGAGGTACCACGCACGTGTTAGAAGGTCCGTAGAGCTATACTTGACCAAACCACCCAAAGACTTCAAGCCTACTCGCTTCTCTTCGTTCACGGAGCTCAATTCAGATGAAGGTGTCTCGTCAGGTACCGTCTGAACAAAGCGATATTCCACTGGAAAAGCAGATTCTCGAAGCATCCGAAGCGGCTCTGAACTAAAGCCCCGGCTACGCCCCGCTCGCTGATTCGCTGAGCGCATCTGAGACGCTTCGCCGCTATTCGCATGCATGGCCACATTTTCATCGGAGCTGTCGGAGCTGTAATCTTCATCGTCGCTGACGACGCGCGTCTGTGTGCCTCGTGGCTCCTCCGTCATGCTTTCCTCAACTTCGAGGTCAGAATAGTCAGAGCTTCGTCGGTCGGCCATTTTTGCGTGGAAGAAATCGTGAACGAAACCGCTGAGATGTACAGAAACAAAAATAACAATAATAAAAAAAGAGCAGCTCCAGCCAGCAGCTCCTTTTGTGTCGATTTGAGTGGTTTCCCGGGCAGCAAGAGTAAGCTGCGGGAAAATGCTACGCAGGGAGCTCCTCCTGTTGCCAGAGAGGGCGAACGCAAACTGTGAAGGTGACTATCAAGCAGAGCACCTTGCTGTGCAACGAATATGAGAACAGCGGCAAGCAGACCACCTAACAATAAAGCACAAAAGAGAGAGAATATATGCATTCAATACTCATCAGAAAATATTTCCAGTCGATAGATCGTGGGCGTTGATACGGTACAGTTCGCTCAGTTATACCTTGCGTTATAATAAGGACAGATCAAAACGAAGTAGTAGACAGATTCATATATATAAATCAATGATTCTGCATGCAGGTGAAGAACAAAACGCACTGCTGTTGATACAGTTCGACAATACTTGAAAAGAAAATGGCAACTTCCGGCATAGCGCAGTTTGGAGATTTAAAAGGAAAGAGAGAGAGAGCAACTTGGCAGTAGGAAGGGCACATCGAAGGGTGAGCAGTCAGATGGTCATGTAAGTGAAGACGTCCCTTTCTCCTCTTTTGGCGTTGGCTGCTGCTGGGCTTGCAACGCAAACAGCGAAACGGTATACAATAAGATGCCGGAATACACGCACTTCCAACATTCGCATCTGCTAAAACCACTACCAGTTCTTGCACTTTCTCCGTGTCTTTTGTGATCGCCATTTAAGCCCCTAACTTTTGGATAGCAAGCGCATTCGATGGGATATAGTTGCGCAGCCCAGAGACGCGCTGCAGATTTCACGTGACACTACAAACTCCAGCATTCATCAATCGCTGTTGCTTGTGGCGCAACGAACAGACGAAGCCGTTCATATCGGTCATGGGGCCCTTTTTTCTCTGCCGCCGGCTTCTGTCAGAGCGGCTTGCGCGCACTGCACCGTGTTTGTCTGGCTTCTGGCCCATCGTCGCCCTCCGTGTAGGGTTTAGCAGGGCCCCACAGATCGCCCTCTCTCTTTTATGTTCGCAGGATGCCCAGTTTTGGGGACGCCGATACACGTGCTTGCAGTCATCTCCACAACAACCGGACACCTCTGAGAAAACAAAATTAAATGCTGCTGCTTGCTTCCATAGATGAAAGACTGCAGCGCCGATGGAGCGTATTGAGGGAGCCGGGGTTTCTGCGAGGAGAGAGGGGAAAGCGTTGCGAGATAATATGGGTCATGCAGAAAGGGATAGATTAGTTGCACGTAGGCAGTATTAGATCGTACCAAGATGAAGTGTGCTGAGGTTGAACTGGCGATCGGGACTTAACTTCTCCTTTGACAGGCAAGACTCCTGCAGACTTAGGTGGGAGTCCGCCTGCAAAGTATAAGCAGGAACGCTGATGATTAGCTTCGTTCATTTTTTTTAGATCAGCAGGTTTCCCCTCTCTTGGAAAAGGCTGAATGAAAAGCAAGCCCTTTTCAATATCTAGCGTCTTTGGCCACACACGACCAACTACATTTCCTTTTTTACAGTATGGCAACGAGCTACAGTTGCAAATAGCGTGAACGGTAGGAGTAAAAGGGAGCGGATGAAGTCAACAGAGCGTCGGCGCACAAAACGTGTCTACAATTGATTACCAGTGTACTTCTGGCTTGCGTTTCAGTGTTATGAAGAGCAATAAAAAGGAAACGAGAAAACTCTATCGATGCTCACGTGCTCAGCGGCAGCAGTGGAAACCAAACTGAGGGACAACAAGTAAATAAAAAGGCATGAAAAATAAGAATCACGAAAAACGAACATTGCCACTTGAATAAGCGCGAACAAAGGGATAGGAGCGTAGCAACTGCGCATCGGCCTCACTTCGAGTAGGCGAAGCTGAGAGAGGCATCGTCGGCATCAAAGACGGTGTAAACGCGTTTCATGAAAACGTCACCCAATATCCATGCGGGCCCGATAGGAGCTGGCAGGTCAAGACCCATGATCCCGACAATGCACGTCGACTCATAACTGATGATGTAGTCCTTGCCGCGCAGCACCCATCCCTTTCCGCCAATTGTGAGGGTAATATCTGGCAGGGTTGGCACAGCGGAGCAATCCACCGAGAACTGCCCGTTGTACGTTGCTTTTGCATTCAACGCGGCCATCATGGTGGTGTGAAGAGCCTTTGGCACCGTCATCATCGATGTACCAGAGTCCACGATCACGGTGACGGCCGCGCTGATCTTCTGGCTGCCGATGGTGGCACTCGTCATGTCCACCGTCCAGTACGTCTTTGTCGAAAGGTCGACGCGGACCAACTCACCGTCGACATGACTAGGGTCGTAGCCGCCGAGAATAAGATCGCCCTCGTCGTTGTTGTCTTGCGGGAGGTAAAAGGCAAACTTGTTCGCAAAGCCGGGGTTTGACTTTGCAATGGAGAACATCGGCGGCTCAATCCCGTCCACGGAGATGCTTGGCCACGCCATGCCGCATATACCGTCCCATTTCGACAGCGCGTAGGCCAGGCCGAGGCCGGAGGCGTCGGTGATGCCAGCGAAACCCTGCGGACCAGAGAAGCCGCCAATGGCGACATTGTCAGCGATGATGTGCCCACTCACCGGGCCGCTGCCGTACATGATCTTGAACTCGCGACCGTCAGGTCGGTTGGTGGAGCTCGATGTTGGCTGGTAGCGTTTCTTCATTAGACACGAAAGAGAGCAGTTGTGCGCCGGGACCCAAAGGTTGCTGCTTCCGGTGTCGTAGATCACCTGGAACTCCTGCGGCGGGGTGCCAAGAGAGATAGCACCGTAGAACTGCACACCGAGGTAATCATGGATGATCACCTCCCCATGCGGGCCCGTGAAGCGGCGCGTGGGGATAAGTGGCATACCAGTTATGTGTGCAGTGGCGGCGTTCATGGCGCGCTTCAGAGGCACGTGCTTCACCTCATGCGCGCTGACCACCGACAGGGTCAGCAACGCACACAACAAAGCCACAAGAAAACGCATAATTGTCAAATGGCAGGGGGTGGGGGTGAGCAGAGAAGAAAAAAAACGTACGGATATATACGCCACAGAACAGGGTAAGAAGAGCGGTGGCTGCTAACGAAGAGAGTCGAATTTCCGTGTAGACACTTCTCGAGAGGGTGGGGCAGGGTAACGGAGCACAGAATGAAGAGAGCGTCAGCAAACATGGGAGTCTGGCTTCAGGTAAAGTGACGAAAACCGAAAAAAGGCAAGGGCTCTATGGGATGTGGTGTGTGTGCGTATGGATGCTTGGCTTTTTGCATCTATGAATTCGCACATAATAATGATGTTTTCATCTCCTTCAGAATATATATACTTCTGTGTTTCGCTGTACCGCAGGTGTTACTACAGCCAGAGCTACGCGCATACCAAGACATACAAACGCGCGCCTGTCGGCAAGGAACTACTACAATGGGCAACAATAGCCGCAAACACAGGTACCTGCGTCTTCGTTTATTGGTGTGTGTGCCCAGAAGTTAAGGGACTCTGTGGAGATAAGGAGACCGTGCTGCCTACAGGCAGGTCGTCACTCGCAAGTACAGCCCAGTACTCACACGCATCATCCTTGGACAAGAGCGCTTGACGAGCGCCGCGAAGGTCTGCGGATAAATACTTCTGCGCTACGTCCTTGGCAGTACAGGCCATTAGCGACACGTTCGCTTTGTCCTCGCTCCTCACCAGAAGATCCAGCACCGGTGCTATAGCGCGTGCCGGCTGCTGTGAGGGTGCACAGGGATGTACAGCCGTTGCAAAAGGCTTGAAAAATGAAGATGCACGAACGTAGCGCAAGGCCGCCAGAAAGAGAGGCTGCGGCGCGCTCACGTACTCGCGAGCCGCACGTTCCCACAAGGCGGACGCAGCACCAACGCCACTAGCACCTGAGTGCGCAGTGCTGCACAGGTCAACTTGCGTGGCATACCAGTCGTTGGGCTTTGAGAAGTACCGCAGCGAGAGGTAATACGCCAAGTATACATCGTCCAACCGCACAGTATCGCCTTGAAGCATCCCTAACATCTCTGCAGGCGGTGGTGCGAGCCCGTCCACATCGGCATCGAGTACCGCTTGACACGTGAGTACTGCCGTATCGGCTAGGATAAGGAGGGGTGTGCCAGCAGCTACCTTGCCTGTTACCTGCACAGAAATCTCGTCTCCCTTGACCTTACTACTACAGCGTGCAAAGCTGATGCGCCTTGAAATACCAATTCCAAACGGAGAGAGTAATGCGCGCACGGGCAACACGCCCGCCAAAAGGGCCGCTGGCGCGCTCATCTACACAAACCTCGACGACAAACCAAAAAAAAACTCACATTTATGTACAGTCGTGAGGACACTTTTGATTCCTGTAAGAGGATGTCCACGCAGAGCGACAAGCATACCGTCACATACGCGCCAATAAATTAAAAGGAGATCATGAAAAAAAAGGTCTGAGAGGGTGGCCATCATTCGCGAGCTGTGTGCTTTCGGTAGAGCTGGAGAGTTGTGCAAAAAAAAAAGAAACATAGCGCAACGGAAGAATCGAAGCGGCACCTTTTACGCTCTTGTAGAAGACATCGAGCAGCCGTGAAGGGAAGCGCCCACGGTGGGAATAGCCCACTATTGTCCTTGCACGGGTCCACACTCCCGTGCAATTTGTAGGACGCCTGCACTAGACAGAATTCCTTGCTGTACAAAGGGGAAGAGAACGAAATTCAACAGAATGGGACTTCTCTGATAGAAACAAAGCAACTCCGCTGTACAAGGATCGCCGACACAGGAGTTTTGGGTCTTGCGTGGCGTGTTGCGGCAGCAGAAGTATAAAACACATAGATGTATAGCCCCATAAATACGGCACATGCACACATAATGAGAGATGGTGGCGTGGGCGATCAAACGGTATAGACGTCGGAGAGAGCAACCACGCACATAAAAAGAAAGTGTTGACATAGAAATCGAATTGTATTTGCCTTGTTCTCTTCACTCACGTACGCTAGTAAGACCTGCGCACCAACAGGTATGGCTGCATCTCAGAAGGCGAGCAAATAACAGAGTGCCAACAGCAATGCAGCAGCAGCAGCAGCCAAAAAGAAAAGGTCCGTTTCGGACCGCGGCGGGACTGTGAGGCATTCCGAGGAGGCATAGCGCGCGATGTGTATTGTGGCCGGGCCCACCGCATCATCCAAGTGCGAGACTTCCTCGCCGTCAAACTGGAAGCTGTGGCACGCTGTCTCCATCGAAACCTGATTCCCCTGACCGAGCTTCTTGCCGTAGCACCACCCCAGTCGTACCAGGGCAAGGTGCCAGATGCCGTAGAAGCATACAACCTCCACCTTGCCATCGCAGACAGAGGGCTTAGCGTAGCGGTCATGTGCAGAGCCATTCCACGCCACTGAGCCGCCAGCATAGGTCAGCATGTTGCACACCGCCACCGCCTTTGCGCTCCGCGGCACCGCCACTTTCTGACCGTCTATGGTCAATGATGTAGTCGCACCAATCTTCTTCTCCGTGAAGAGGCCCATGGCAGCGAAAACAGCGTACCACAGCTTTACGACGGGTCGCGTGATGAAGAGGTGCGGATGCTTTTTGCGAAAACGATTTAACCTGTTTGCCACCGCCGCGTCAAAACCAACAGAGAAGTAGTTGTTGAGAATGTGGGAGTGCTCCGCCCGCAGTGGCAGCCGCTGTGCTGCCGTCTTGGACACCTTCAGAGACCACCGATCAACTTTTGTGACAGTCGCAGTTTCGTAGCTGCGGAGAAGACGCCGAAAGCGAACGCCGCCGAGGACGAACCATCGTGCAAAGCCGCTGCCGAAGCCGAGGGTGAAGCTGAGGTCGTTGCCAGTGCCTAGCGGGAAAGGAGCGATGATGCCACGATCGTCGGCGAGAAGCCGCTTCGACTGAAGCTTTTTCACCGCGTCCATGACAAATGAAATAGTCCCATCACCACCGGCCACAATGACAAACTTGGGAGATTTATCCCGTAGAAAGCGCTCCAGCTCTTCGTCATCGCGCTGCGTATCACCGGTAGTAAACAGCACCAGCACCTGCTCCTCCCCTAGCCGATCGCGTAGTCTGTGGAGAACGTACTCCGCTGTCCGCTGTCCCCCACTGCGAAGATTAACAAGGGCAGCATAATCCAGCATTCGAATGGACACACTTCCCCTTGTTTACCAATCTAACGACAACAACACAACAAAATAGCAACGGGAAAAAGCAGTGGTATAGGGGGGAGGGGACGCCTACGATCGTTCAGACTTACACGCGCACTGGAAAGGACTGAGGAGATAGTTACGCGTATATGTTTTCCAGACAGAAGAAGAAAAAATCAAGAAGTAGAATGGCGCACTAACAATGTGCATACTGAGAGATGGAGCCATGCATCACGCGCACGCCTGGTGACCATAAAGGCAGCAGCAACGATCAAAGGGGTGTGCAGTTCAGAAATACCTTCCACCGCACGTGAAATGCAACCGGCACCGCAAAGACAGACTACAGAGCTTCTCCGGTGTGGATTAAAAACATTGGAGAGGCTGTAAAAAAAAAAAAAGAAGCTCTTTCCTTCATTAAAAGATGGCATACTTACCGGAGAGAATGCAGCACCACACGATATGGTAGAAAAATCACATTCGCCCTGCATGGCGCTGTTTCGTTGCGGAGGACTTAATCGTGACGTTACGTCGCAACAAAAAGAAGCTTCTTTTGCTCCATTCTTTTCTTCGCGCTACAGCGCGTCCGGCACTTTTGGATATTCCTCGGGTGCACCCGGCACAACAGACCGGCATCGGCGCCCGCACGTTCTGATCCCTTTTCTCTCTGCACTGAGCAGGCAGGGGGCTGGTATTCAGCTCCTCAGACCAAAGAGAACAAAGAACCCCAGCATAAATCCTACAAAGCCGAGGAAGAACATCGCCGCCACCGCGCAGCGCTCGTACCCAACGTACGGCACGATACCTAGCACGTGCAACCGCTGGCGAAACAGCGCCGGGTAGGTGAAGCACAGTGTGCTACTGCAGAACGCGCCCATGAGCGCAACAATAAAGAGGAACCCGGGCGCCATCAACGCGAGGCACAGGCAGAGTAAGGAAAGCAGCACACTCACAACAATATTGCTGTGGTGCGGGATCTCCAGCGAGTCGTGTGTGTGGCTGAAGCCGTAAAGCATCTGGAAAATTGCGTCGCGGCAGGGAATGAGGATCAGCACATACGCAATGTTCACCGTGATGGAGTACAGCATCTCGCCCACAGCGAAGAGGTGGTCCTGCAGTGGGTTGTAGTTGGTAAGGATGTTGCCGTTCACATGCGGTGTGTGGGACGCATAGCCAAAGAAGCCGACGAGGCCATAGACGAGGCTTGTAATCACCACACTCGTGGTGGCCACCTTCGCCATGCTGAACCGCGACGGTGAGCTGAGTCCCGTGTACACCTGAAAGACGAGAGACTGGCAGTCGAACGAGAACATAACCACCGGCAGTGCGAGAAGTGAACGATGGGAGAAGCGGAAGTATCTAATGCCCTCGCTGTGGCTGCGCTCGGCTGGTATTGGGCTGAGAGGGGCAAAGTACCGGAACACAATGATGCCCGATATGATGAAGGTGGCAGCGATCGCTAGAAAGGAGACGGCATGCAGGTGAGACACCTTCGGGAAGCACGACAAGGGCAGCATGATTAGCCCCCACGAAACGATCATGACATGCGACGGCGTCGAAAGCCAGGGCACGTAATTACGAATGACCGGCAACATTGGCGTAAAAATCTCGCCAATCACGACAATATAGCCGACGGCTGTACCGACGTTGTAAAGAATCAGCATCCACCGAATGATATCCTTAAAGATGCGTCCGAGAAGCTCATCTGAAATCTCCTCGTAGCTCTTCACGCCAAGCTTGATGATGCACAAAATGAGAAAGTCAAGCGAGATTACCGTGAAAACGCCTACGGCGATCAGCGTCAGTGTGACGAGGGCGATGCCATCCGATTCGAAAGTGGCGGGAAGAGCGAGGACACCCGCACCGATGGTGGTGACAGACAAACTCAGCGCCGCGCCAAGGAGAGAGACGTGCGACATCAGCGAATTAATTATGTTCGCCTAGGGGATCGATCAAGAAAAAGGGAGGGAAGCGGCGCAGGGCGACTAAAGTTGTTTGATATTGATGATGCCTCTGCAACCTGAAAGCAGATTCGTGCTCTTCGCTTGTTGTTGTTTTTTTGCTTCCCTCTAATGAAAGCTGAAAGAGAAGAGAAACAGAGCAGGAGAGAGTGTGATTCAAGATCGATAGCGGTGATTGGAGCTGAAACCTTTAGGTCGCGCAAAAGAAGCGTTTATCAGACGGCCGACATTGGCTAAGTGAGCACACCTTCACATTTCCAGGAAAGAAAAACAGGAAGCAACAACAAAAACAACCAAACGCTTCACAATGAGCACATTTTGTGCGTGTCCTCATTTCTACAGAACTGCAGAGGAGCGAGACGAAGTTGACGAGCAACGTCGAAACTCCATCGGCGACTTACTTTTCACGCTCACTGCCCGCCCAAAAAAAAAAGGTGGAAGGGAAAGAAGGGAAACAGTGAGGGCCCCGCTGGCCATGAATTCATCGTTCACATCGCTACTCTTTAAGTTCTTATATATGAGAAAGGTACTAAAAAGCTGAAGGAAGAGGACAGTACGCAGACAGAATCAGTAAACAAAAAATGAATTGGTATTGGTGTTCGAAGTGCGAGACCACCCATGCGCGGCTCACGCTTCATTGGGCAACGCACGTAGCTACAGTAAAATAGGCACATTTTCTGTTTTCTTTTCCACATGGCACGGAGTGACACCCCCCCCCACTCCCATCCGATGTTTTCTCCATTCGAGACCTGCGATCGGTCAACAGTGCCACACGTGATGCTTGATGCCAGAGATCAAAATCCCCTGGTCGCCAACAGACAAAAAAAAGGTTTCACAGCGTCACAAAAATAGGCAGCACCAGCTGTGACACCCTTCTGCTTTACATCCATCTGTTCACAACAGCAAAACCAAAAAGAAAAAAAAGAGCACCGACCGGAGAATTCACATTGTCAAAAAAAAAAAAGAACAAAAATGCCGTGAAGCCTTTGGCAAGAGTGAAAAAAATAAGAAAGAAATAAAGAAGGCGAAATCCTTTAAACGTTAGTAACAAAGGAAGAAAAAAATTAAAGCGCGACACCCAAAGTTGGCCCCGTAGCTTGAGGCGCTGACAAAGGACGACTGTTACACCTTATTGGGCCATGATCGGCCGGGGCTGATTAATCAATGTACTGGCACACGAACAGCCATTTGACAGAGGCCTCGTGTCTAAACAACCGATAGAAAACAACGAACACTAACGGCAATTGTGAGAAGAGAAGCTCAGTATGGATTTAAAGCGCCAGTAAAGCGAGGGGACAAACCGGGTCGTTCTCTCCACTGCGCTCGACGGACACAGCGAGTCCACAGAAGAGAATCCGGAGAAGACCGAGAACACATATGATCACCTCAAATACGGATGGCAATAAAGGTCCCTGCAATGCCGCCAGCAAGGCCAAAGACAAGCATGAAGATGGCAAGGGCAAACTCGAGCGGCTTGCAGCGGTCAAGGCCCCTAACGTGCAACATGATACGAAAGGCGGCTGGGTAGGTGAAGCAGAGCGTGCTGCTACACAAGCCACCAAGAAGGGCAATGATGAAGACAATACCCCCCGCGCGCAGGGCAAGCACCATGCTCAGTACCGAGAGCAAAACACTCACGACAAGACTCTGTCGTGGGCTGATCGCTGCATGGGCTAACTCGTGTGTGTTGGTGTTAAAGCCAAACAGCAGAATAAAGACGGCGTCACGGCTGGGAAACAGCACCAACACGTACGCGGTGATCACTGTCAAAGAGTAGATCGCCTCACCAACGGCAAAGAGGTGGTCCTTGAGAGGATCGTAGTTGGTGAGGATGTTGCCAGTGATGTGCGGGGCGTTTGTCAAGTACCCAAAAAGCCCTACAGCAACGTAGATGGCACTGGTGATGCCGATGCTCAGAACAGACACTTTAAACATTTGGCCGCGCGTCACTCTCCCTAAGTTGGAGTAAATCTGAAACACAAGCGACTGGCAGTCAAAGGAGAACATTACCACCGGCAGGGCCACCAGCGCCTTTGCACTTGTGGCGAAGTACACCACCTCGGGGTGGTTGCGCTTGCCGCTGACCGGGACGAAGTAGCGGTAGACGATGATCGACGAAATGAGAAATGTCGCTGAGATGGCAACAAAGGATATGTAGTTCATTTTGGTGATGTGGGGGATGCAGGACAGAGGCAGCATCACAAAGGCCCACGCAAAGAGCATCACGTGGGTGCTATTGGACAACAACGGAATGTAGGGCTCGATGATAGGTAGCAGCGGCGTGAAAATCTCACCCACCACCACGATGTACCCCGCAGCAATGCCGATGGTGTAAATGATGAGAATCCAGCGCACCGCCTCCTCGCAACAGCGGCCCAGCAACTCGCGCGAGATGTCTTCGTACGACTTGAGATGCAGGCAGTCAACGCAGCGGATTAGGTAGTCAATAGAGAGCACAGTCATGGAGGCCACCAACGCAAAGACGGCAATTACGAGGACAACGCCTCCATCCTGGAAAGCGGAAGGGAGGGCGAGGATACCGGCGCCGATGGTGGTCACGGAGAGGCTAAGTGCCGCACCAAGAACGCCGCGGCCGGAAAAGTAGTCAAAGAACCCCATTTACCTAAATGTGCTCTGTGAGAAGAGAGAAGGTAAGGGGGGGGGGCATTCAGCGAGACCGAGGTGTCAAGTGCACGATTAACAACAACAACAAAAAATAGAAGGATAGAGTCATGCGGGGCAAGGATGAATGAAAGGAGAGAAAAAGGAACTGCATAGTTAAAGAAGAGGCTCCTTTTCATAAATGCAGCGCAACAGGCAGGGGTGTGCGTCTGTAGAATCAAACAACTCCCAAACCAGGAGCACTATCACATGCCTGCAGCAAAAAGAGGTATCGCCGCTTTACGTAGACCACAGCCCTGCAATCGTATGTCAGTCGATCAAGAAGAGCACAACGCGCCATCGCTTGGTGCTCCTCTAGGGGTTGTGTTGCCGTCGCGAATGCTTTTCAAGATAGATACCAAACCGTATCCAATGTACAGCTGCAAAAGTCCAAGCCATAAAGCCCATAAAGAAGGTACTGCTGCCTTGCACAAGAGAAGGAATGAAGGGAAGATCAGCGCAGGTGAGTACCCGGAGACAAACGGTGAACATGGCCATTTGGGGTGACGAAAATACATAGATTTATTTATACCTATTGACATGATTGTTTGTTTGTTTGCTTGTATACGCGTGTGGGGGAGAGGGGGCTAGGTTACATATACTTGCGCATCTCGGCGACGCACGCAGCCACTTCAGGAGCAGTATCGGGGTGCGAGTCAACACGGTAGCCTTCGAACTTCGCGAAAGGGTCTGCACCACCTTCCACAAGTACCCTTGCCAACTCCGTGTCGTCGATAGACATAAAAAGCAGCGGGCGACCGTCACTCTCACGCGGGTCATTCGGGTTTGCGCCAAGAGCGAGGAGCACACGAACGGACTCCGTCAGTTGCTTGCAGCACGCGTACTGTACTGGCGTCATGCCGTCTTTGATTTTACGCGAGAGGTCGACGTCTCCGGATTGGACGAGGCGCTCCATTTCTCGTCCGTCCTGCTTGTCAATAGCCTGCAACATCTCGTGTTTCGCCAGGGTCACCGGAGACTGGTCGACTTCCATGTTGCGCTCGGCGGCGCGGTAGAAGAGAACGCCCGATATTCTGTCCGTCTCGTCCAAATCGCTCTCGCTGTCGCTCTCACGGCCCTCCTCGCGCCGCCTCTGGTGCTTCTTGGCGGCCACAGTGAAGAGCGGGTCGTCGGTCGGCATAATGCGCGACCACTTCGACCCCTGCTTCGACGTCGGCCGGGCTACAATGGCGCTGTGCATGAAGAGGGGCGGGAAAGGCTGGCCCACGGGCGCGTTCAGATCAAAGGCAACCGACACGCCAAAGAAGCAGCGAAAGATCTCGCGGCGAGGATACGTGTGGGGTTCTGGTAGAAGGTGATACAGCAGGCGAGCCACTTCGCGGAAATAGGATGCACCTACAAGATCGCAGTTAGTGATGAAGACCCAGTCGCCGTTGTTGAGGCCCACGTCGACGTAGTCCATGATGTTCTGCACACTCTGCATCAGCGAAACGTCAAAGCTCCACACCGCCGAGTTGAATTGCTTTGCAAGGTAGCACACGGACTGAAAAGGATCTCCATCTTGCTGCACAAAGATGATGGGTGTCCGGCAGTCCGAGTTCTTGACCGCCCGCTCCACGTACTCATCCGGCACGAAGTCTACCGGCAGGTCAGTGATCGCACGCAAAGCCATGTTTCAATGCGTGTGCAGTGGCAGACAACAATGTCAGGTGCGGATGGAAGTTAGTGATTTCTTCTTTTCTGTTCACTCGATAAGGCTGTCTTCTATCGTCAAAATTTAAATGTGATGATGAAAGCGCTGTGGTGCACCTGGCGAGTTTGAGAAGAACCAAGAACAGAAGAAGGTTGGGGGAAGGATAGGTAAAGCCTCTAGCGGATTTCCCCCCTCAGCAGGGGTGGAATGAACCGCTCATATCCGCAATGGATGAGGGAGCACCCATGCAATGCTCAAACGAGCGAACTCCCACTGCTTGCACCGCAGAAATCTCAAACCGTGACAAGTACCCCTTCAGTTTTACAAACGGCATGTGCACGTCACCACGCTAACCCCGCACATTCCACGACCTTTACGACTATCAGCAATATTTCAATTTTACGGTACGCTGCACAATTATACACGGTGGAATTAAAATGGATAGAAAACCATGAACATTAGATGTAGTGCCATGCGTACAGCGCGCAGCACCCAACGTTCAAGCGCGGCGCCTAAACTTTTCGATGAAGCACAAAAACAAAAGCAAGCCACGGCGTCCCCCAGCCAAAGAGGGCACCGAAATGTGACTGTAAAGGATCCTCTCGGAGGCGACTGGCCACCATGTAAAAGCGATGGCACGAAAACAATGACAAAATAGACGGCACCCCCTACTCCTGCAGAATGCCGACTCGATCAGACTTTACGTTTGTGTGTTCCAAGAATAGAAAAGGTAACTCGAAAAGTAAACACGAACCATCAACGAACAGCACTCGGCTACAGCACGCACAGCGAACGTGATGTGGCACAAGGGCCTAGCATGGACGCATTTTAGAGGTGGCCGAGCTCGATCACCTTCATGCGGCGCAGCTCCAACACGTTGCGGGCGCCGCACGTAAACATGGACACCAAGAACTCGCGCCGCATGCGTTGGATCACCTTACGAACAGCTTCGGGGCTCTCGAGGGCTGCCGCGAGAAAAGGCATGGCCGCTGTGGCGCACTCAGCACCCATCATGAGCGTCTTGGCGATGTCCATGCCGCTGCGGATGCCACCACCGGCGATGAGGTGGAAGTCGTCGTGGACGGTCAATCGCGCGCTCTCCTTCAGGCACACGTCTGTCGGCACGCCGATGTCGCGGAAGATGTAGCCGATGTTCTCCGCTTCAACCTCGTAGGACTGGCGACGTCCTTCGATCCACGCCCACGAGGTGCCACCGCAGCCGGACACGTCAACGTACTTGACACCGCACGCCTTAATGGCGACCACCGCTTCGTAATCGATGCCGTGGCCGACGCCCTTCACGATGACGGGCACCTTGATGTGGGGCATGAGGTCGCGCAGCTTCTCGATGAGACCTTCGAAGTTGGTGTCGCCCTCAGGCTGGCACACCTCCTGCGTGTGGTTCAGGTGAATGCACAGGCCATCCGCTTTGACAGAGTTAATGATGTTGTTCACCTCCTTTGGGCCAAAGCCGTAGTTCAGCTGCACCAGCCCGATGTTGGCAAGCATCGGCACGGAGGGGCAGAACTCCTTAACGTCAAACGTGTACGCAGCGGACGCGTAGCGATTGACGATGCGCATGCTGCCCAGCCCAAAAGGAATGCGCTCTGCCTCGCAGGCCTTGGCGAGGTTCTCGTTGATAACGCGGCCGTGCTCCTCGCCGCCGGTCATAGAGGATATAAAGAAAGGGAAGGAGATACGCTTGCCGAGGAACTCGCACGAGGGGTCAATCTTATTCAAGTCAACCTCCGGCAGCGCCTTGTACGGCAGCGCGTACTTGTTCCAGATAGAGGTAAGACCCTTGTGCGGCTCCACGTTCTTGTTGAGGCAGATGTCGATGTGAGCCTTCTTACGCTTCTGCACCGCAGCCTCGCGGTCCACGACGGTGTGAGGAGATGTCATCAGGGCGTCCAAAGAGAAGAAGAACAAAAGATATGCTGCGAGGATGAAACCTGTGCTGATGTGTGACGGGTCAATCGATAAGCTTCGTGTGGACGACAGCGTGTATATTTCAAAATGAGCACCTACCCAATGGTTTGGGGGGAAAGGGAGAGTCAAAAAAGGATGGAGGGGGCAGCGTGCAATGTGCAGGGATGCCGCCATCTGAAAGGGTTGAGCCTGAGAAATCCATGCCTGCGTAAAGTCACCTAGTTGGAGTCCAGCAAAGGGGGAAAGTAGAACAGCTACGTTTCGTCCATACAGAGTGCAGCACAGGCACACCTCTCCGGAGGTCAGCGCTCGCGTGCTTGCGAGTGTGCTTGTCTTCTCTTTTATCTTAACTCATGTGAGCAAATCATTCAAGCATCCGGATCCCCTGCGTGCGCGCTTGCTACATTAGAAAAGGAAAGAAAGGGCCCAACTACCCCAGCCCTGCGTCCTTCCGCGTGCCGAGGTACAGAAGGTAGTCGTTCACTGCCTTGAGTGCAGACGCTGCGTCGAGGGACGGGAAATGCGCTTTCGGGTTCGGCCCCGTGTGCTTCGTTCGCTGCAACTCTGCCTCAAAGGAGAAGTTGGCTGGGAGGTCCACTTTCAGCGTCTTGAACAGCTCCGCAAGACGCACGGCTGCCTCATCAGCGGAGCCGTCCAGCCAAAACACGTGAGACGGTTGCTGCGGTGAGTCGCCTTCCACGACAGGAGTAAAGCCCAAGCTCGCCATCAAAAAGCGCATCGTCAGCGACCCTTTCATAGCGGTGAGGATCTCCTTCAGCGACATAATGCGCAGCTTCTGGAGGTAAATACGCACCAAATAGCGCATCTCCACCCGGAAGTCCATGAGAAGTCGGCAGACAGTCGGGGTGTCGCCGTTGATACACGCATTGCAGAGCGACAGCGCTTTGCTTACCGCCTCCTTGTCAATCTCCATTCCAGGACGCGTAGCGCCCTTCATTTGCGCATTTGTGAAGTGAATCAGCTCCGTGGAGAGAGAGTCGTACTGCTCGCTCAGCGTCAAGTACACAAGGCGGTAGAGGAAGAACTCCTCTGCGTGGCAACGCTTCGGTGTCACCGTGGGCGCCTCGTAGAAGTGCTTGAGAGCTGCCTGGCACTGGTTGAATTCGCCAATATCACCCCTCTCCAGGCACAGTCGCGCGTGCGTCTCGTACACGGACACGGTGAAGGCGTTGATAATGTTCTGCACCCGCAGGTCCTGCCTCAGTCCTTTGAGCTGATCACTCAGATACTTCTGCCCTGCCTTTATGCCCTCCGCTTCTTGTACCTCTTGGCAGCGGTGCACGACGTAGGCGAAGGCCTTCTTCAACACTGGCAGAGGACGGATATCGTCAACGAGAGGTTCGTAACGCGTGTAGGCGCGTTCCATGGCTGCGGACCGGCCAGTGAACACGGGCGGCCGCGCGGTCTCCACTTCGAATGTGCCCGCCAGCTGCATAAAGAAGGAGCAGTCAGTTTGTGAGGTCGGCCCGGTCGGCGCAGCCACGCACTTCCTCTTTGCGGGTGGCTCGTGTGTGCTGAGAACAGCGCTGCGCTTCTGCGTGGACGGAGGAGTGGAAGAACAAGAGGAAGAGACCGCAGTCGCGCCGGGTGACTCCGCTGATGTAGATGCTAGCTGCTTCTTCGGTAGCCTGCGCGGATGCGGTGTCGACTCTGACAAAGCAGGCGGCGCTATGTACGACGGTGGAGATGGCGATGGAAACTCTGCTTCCTTCGGTGACTGCTGTTGTTGCAGGAGTTGCTGACGCTGGGCCAGTGGGACTTTGGTGAAAAGATTCTTCGCAATGTTCAGCATCTCCACGAAGCTCACCTGCGCGTAGGTACGCTGCCCGCGCGCCACTTCGTGGTCATACAAGCTAAAGCCTTGGTGCACAAATGGCACCAACTCCTCCGGGGCACGCCGCAACGTCTCTTCGAAGAGCGCAGCGCGCGAGGAGTTACTTGGCTGAGGAGAAGAAGTCGCAGCACCCGTGGGCCACCACGCTGGCTCTTGGTCGGAAGCGTCTGATGGCATGACAGCGCTTTGTTTGGCCCACCTCACCGCTGCGACGCCTCCCGGTGCGTTGACAGCCTCCTCCACTGTGCGCAACGCCCACTTTTCGTAGCGCTCCCGCTTCGCCTCATCGCTCTGTGATCTGGCCAGGAACGAAACACGCGTGAGCCAGTCGCGCAGGGGACTCACAACTTTCACCCCATGCGCTTGAAGGAAGTCAACAGTCAACACGTCGTGGCGGCTCATGCGTCGGTGCTAGGTGTTTGCGTTGGTGATTCTGCGTTGTTGCTCCTAGGGGGGCACGTATTCCAGTCAAGGTCGACTAAAAAAGCAGTGGAGCGCGTACAAGAAGAGAGGAGAGGGGAAGGGATTAGCGTCACGCAACACCAGAGGCCATGAAGGGGGGGGCGGTAAAACGGCGTGCACAGCTTAGTGGAGAAACACCATCATATTGCTTTGATTGAACAAGTGTCCTTTTACACCATGCAAAATGCGCGAGCACTGCCTCTTGGATTCATTGAAATAACCCGGAAGCACACAAGAACAGCTTCGACCACACCGCCAACAGCTGTGAAAGAAATGACAGCACCTCCACAAACGTGCATGTTGCCTAGCATCTTTAGAAAGTCCTTATAAGCCAACGAAAAGCACGGAGGCTCGGTTTACCGAAACAAAAAGCCGGCGTTTTTCTTTTTAAAGTAAACGACCAACAACAATTTTCTTCGCCCGCGCTCCTCTCGACTCGCGCGCATTGTCACTCGTTTGCCGTCCGCAGCATAATTTGGAGGACATCCTCGTCTTCCAGAACGTGTGCAATTCCCACACGCTGCGGTTGGTGCTTGGCACTGGTGCCCCACACAAGCGCATACTTGAACCGCGACGCGATATCCTTGTGAATACGCTTGCAGATGTGTTCTACGCTAGAGCCACGCTTGACTACAAATGGCTTGCCAAAGTCCGGGTGCTCACCATGCTTTTTCGTGTAAATACGAATGATGTTTAAGTGCTCCCACAACTCCTCGATCACCACTTCCACGTTTAAATCCCAGTGTAGCGACAACACCACCGAGTGCGGCAGGCGGCTGAGGCGGTCCATTTCCTCCATCGTGATCGTATCGATCTTATTGTAGATGTAGAGGCACGGCATGTACTTGCGGTTGCCCTCAATGACGTCGATCAGCTGATCGACCGTGATGTCTTCGCGCAGCGCCACCTCCGCGTTGAAGATGCCGTAATCTTTCAGTACCTCTTTAACCATCTGCTCCGACACACCGCGCGTCTGCGGCACAGTCGAGCTGTAGCTCACGACGTTCATGCTGCATGAGGCCTTCTTCTTGAAGGTTACGTTGGGGAATCGTTGATTCAGGCGGATGCCGACCGATTCAAGCTCATATTCAATTTTAGAGCGCTGAGCCTCGGCTTTGGCGGCGTCCAGCATCAACATAATCATGTTTGCCGTGCGTGCGGTGGCAATTACTTGGCGTCCACGACCCCTACCCTCCGCGGCGCCCTCAACGATACCGGGCAGATCCAAGATTTGAATCTCCGTCCCCTTGTGCATCAGCTTGCCGGGAATGCAGGTGAGGGTGGTGAACTCATAGCTCGCCGCCTCACTCTCCGTCTGCGTGACGCGCGACAAAAACGACGACTTGCCGACGGACGGGAAGCCGACGAGGGCGCAGCGGACGTCTCCACTCTTGCGCACGTCGAAGCCGTCCCCGCCCTTCGCGCCAGCAGCACGGGCCGCATTCTCCAGCATCTCCGTCTTGATGCGGGCCAACTGGCCCTTTAAACGACCCACATGGTACTCGGTCTTTTTGTTTTTTTGGGTGCGTGCAATCTCCTCCTCTATTGCCTTGCGGCGCTCCAGCAGCCCCATGGCACCACCCCACAATGCAGCAATGAGGGAGACGACGAAGAAATAAAGTTGAAGATCTCGGCGCCGCGTTGATATCGTTGGGTGCCGTAGCGCCGCTATACAGAAGCAAGCAGCGCGTAACAGAAAAGCAACCTGCGAAAGCAAACGTCCTCTGCAAACACACACACATACACACACAGATACAAATCACACACAAGGACGAAAACCGATTGTGATGAGTGTCGGCGTGCTTCCTTTCGTTTAAGCGCAGGCAGGGCGCTAAAGGCATGATAGCAGGATAAGCATGGAGGGAGGGAGGGGGGGGGAGAACGACAGATAATGTGGACTTTGATACACGGTGGCCAACACAAGGGAACACACTCAAAACAGAGGAAAGGAAGTCCTCTGCACTGCCGCATCACTGCCTACAACGGATGAATGTACAGTCGGCTTTCAACGGGAGGCTGCCCGCAGGACTCCGATAGAAACAACAGTCACCACAGCGTGCGTTTATTAAGATACATGGCGTTGCCATCATCCGGCGTTGGTGTTTCGGTTTTCCCTTCAGTCTGTGATCGCAGTTTACAAGCATGCAATGGCGCAAGTCTATTCATTTTGAAGAGTTCTCCTGTCGGGTGTGTGTTGCGGCCTTGCCACTTGCAGGGGTAATGCCCCAGAAGCACTCTAGCGGCACGAAAGAGAACTTCTTCGCCTCAGTCCGCACGATGGGATTCGACAGCACCTTGGGAATCCAGTGGCGGTCGATGATCTTCTTCAGCTCCTGCGCCGTGTACGCCAGCGCCCGCCGGCGGCGCAGCGGTGTCCATGTCATGTAGGGTATCTGGCTCGATCGCGGTGCCCCCTTGCGGTGCTCCTCCAACAGCGTGAAAAGGATGGTTGAAAAGTAGTGGATGCCGTCTTCCACCGAAACGACGGGGGCCATCCCACCGCCGTCACCATTGCTGGAGAAGTTTTCCGCGTGGTCAAGCTCCGTGTTCTGAGCACGGTGGCCAAACGTAAGACCTGAGATGCTTGCCTTCCCTTCCGACCACGGCTGCGTCCCATGCGAGTCGCAGATATAAAAGCTCCAGGCCTCTCTGTAGCGGCTCTTTGAGTCCTTGGCAATGTCGTGCTCCACGGAGAAGATGGAGACGGTATAATCGCCTGACACGATGACATATCCATAGACGGGGTAAACGCCATCGCTGGACCGGCTGCGCTTTCGCGGCGCACACATAGCGTGCAGCAACTGAATCGCCTTCATGCTTTGATTGTAGAAGACAATTTCAAACTCGTCTGCGCTCGCCTTGCTGGGGAAGAAGTCGCGGAGATGAAGGCATGTGTTGAGGTCGCCGATAGTGGGGCGCACACGCTTTTGCGGCCAGCACGGCAGCGTCAGCTGATGCATCCATGCCGATATGTACAACAAGTAGTTCACCGTTGAGAGGCAGCAGCACTCACTCAGCATTGCGGCAAATCCCAGGGAAGAGAGCAAGATTGCCGACAACGTCGAAAAGGTCTGGCAGCAGTCGCAGGTGAGCGGCGGGAGGATGTCTTTCATGCGCCCAAGGCGAGCGTCAAACTGTGACTTGGAGCCTTGTATGCATACGAGGGCATCCTGCTTGATAAAGTCCGGTTTACCGTTTCGCATGCAGGAGATGTCAGAGAAGGCGAGATCGCTCAACTTGCCGCGCAGGCGTTCCTCCCGCTCCCGCTCTCGCTGAAGTCGCTTCGCCCCTCTCGAGTTATCCTCCGGCGGCGGCGAGGGGGAGGCAGAGGTCAGAGATGTTCTCTCCGGCGGCGTGGTGTTCATGACATTCCACGGATAGAAGAGAGGGTGGAAAGATCGACGGGGTGGCTCGAAGTATCAGCAAAACGCGTAGGGCTGCATACAGCGACGTTCTTCAAGCGCTGCAAAACGGCGGCAGGAGCAGCTGGAAAGTTCAATAGTCGACAATTCACAAATGGCCGTGCGGTGCTGCATTCATGCATCCCGCCCCCCAGAAAATATATATATGCGAGAAAAGGCGCTGGTGGCGTAGCTCAGAAGTGCTCGGCCGGCAGGACTCACCAACAAGGAGAGCCGTCAAGCAGCGGTACAGACGAGAAGGATCGGAGGAGAAGGGGCGAAGTTGTGAGAAACAACTACTTGCAAAGCACATTTGATAGTCTCAGCACCGCACGTGCACGCTTCTGTTGACCACACCCTCCAAGAACAGGGAAGAGAGTACGGACGATTGGGAAGGAAACTCGCGCTTTTACCCTACGAGAACAGCTCGCAGTACAGAGAGAGAACGTCAACGCGTCTTCGCCTTCCCGGGACGAGCATGCCATTTTCAAAGAAAGTGACACAAATGAAGTTGCAGTCGGCAAGGTATGTGAGGCAAAGTCGGCACGTCCTTTCGCTAACGGCCCGCTCACTGTAAGAAACCGATGTCACCTTCATGTTCTCTCTTGTCCTGCTGAACACACTATCCAATATATTCAAGTGAACAATGGATCCGCTTTACCGCATTCGGCCCACAACATCAACAACCAAGCACAACGCGCCCGTCCGCAACCCCAAACAGCAACAAGAGAAGACAACACCGACAAATAACTGGCAGCCAAAATAACCCGTCAAGGACACGCTTTTCCCCCGGCACAATCCCCGGTCTATAGTTACACAAATGAATCATAGAGCTTCTAAGTGGTGGCAAATGAGCACGACAACACGAGCGCGCGCTTTACTTCTTGCCGTTGCCCAGCGCCACCTGCAGCCGATCGGCGAACTGCTTCTCCTTGTCAGAGGCGCCGTCTACCAGCACCGCTTTGGGACTCTTCCAATCGGGATCGCCCACCACGATAACCGTGTCAGAGACCTGAATAACACCCTCATCCTTGTTCCACTCAATAAACGGGTACAGCCGCAGCAGCTTCAGGTATGCGTCAACAGCGGCGATCGGCGTGTCGGCCGTCACCTCGCTGAAATGCTTCTCACGGCTTGCCTCGGCGTTCTTGAGCTGTGTTGTGGCATGCTTGAAGATCGACTTGGCACGGCCGGCGTGCATCGAGGGCAACAAACCGAAGGAGTCCAGGGCGGGTGGCAGGTGCGAGTCCTCCTCGGCGTTCGAAAGCTGGAAATCCTTGATGTAGGGAGTGCGTACCATCTTCATGTTCGTCTGCTCGTCGTGCTTTTGCAGCAAAACTAAAAGGCCTTCTTTAGGATTGTAGGTGAAAATGGTTCCCTCCACCTTCGTGTCGTCCACCAGCGTGAGCGACACGTAGTAGCCGACGGCGTCGTCTTCCTTGATGATGCTCATTATAAGAGGAATAGAGAAAGGGGGTCAACCACAACCACAAAAGAAGAGCAGTCGTGAGGCTGTACAAAGGAAGACGTTTGGTCAGAACGGTGTAAAGGTGTGTATGCTCGTTCTTATTGAATTAGAGGCGAGGGTGCATGTGAGAGCAAACCCGTTCAGGCAAGGAGAAAAGCAAACGATCATTACAGGCAATGCAATGCGCGCCAGAAGAAGCATAAGGTAAGTGAAAGTAAGGGTTTAACGGCACGCCAGCATATATAGAAAGCAAGGAAGGTTGCGAGATTGGCGTTAGTGCCGGCGAACACAGGTGACACATACCGCTGGTTCAGTTCATGTGATATTGGAGTACTGCATATCTTGCACAATGGGTTTCTAAAACATCTCCTCAAAGCGGCGTTTCACCAGAGCAATTACACCCTGTAACTTGTGAATATGTCTGTAAAAACAACAGCGAAACTCACATCTCCTTGTCTGACTCTTCTCTGCTCTTCACGTTTTCTGTGAAGTGTGTGTGTGGTGTGTATGGAGCCTGTGCTCCTACCCACCTCGCCCTCTCACTGCGTGAACCACGCACCGCCCGTCGCCGTACCCAGTTGCTCTTCAAATGAATACTCGCATTCACTTGCACAGCACATCAGAAGCCACAAAAGGACATACGCATGCACAAACACACATATATATATAGAAGCGCCTTAACCTGCGCAGCAGTACAAAGGGTCCTCCACGAGGTACGTCATCAACAAAAAATGAAAGTTAACTGTGAAGAGGAACGGCTAAAAACACGCTGAACGGATAGCAATAGGCCGACTCAAAACTCGGCGGAAGTGGGAATCAGCAACAAGAGCCTTTTCATGAAGAGAGGAGAACGAAAACAACAAATTTCAGCGGTATATAATTCTATGCTGCGCTAATCCTCCATGCATTACACAACATACTGATAAACAGGCCCCCTTTTTGCGTACACAAAGATATTCTTTGACTTTGCGTAATTTAGCAACTCGCGTCCCGGCGTGGAGTTAGTTCCGAGGAATAAGTGTGTGGGGTTTGAGATCAACGCCTTGTAGTTCGCTTTGAGCTGCCGGTGACGATCTCCGTCATCGGGCAGCTTCACAAAGGAAGTCAAGAATTGATGGGTTCCCGCTAAGGTATTGACGTGCGCTGGAGTGAGGGAGTTTTGAAAGATCAGTAGCGCAGACGCCGTTGGCGCCTGTATCAGCCCATCGAAGAAAATTTGTTGGGGGACTTTATCGGTGTTCTTGGTGTTGTATTCGCTCCGCAGCTCAAAGTCCTGCGCTGCTTTAAATACAAGCTTGTAGTCAGCCGGCTCCAGGCACTGATCCATTGTGAAAGGCGAACCCGCACTCCAGCAGATGGCTTTCAGCACGCCGTAGGCACTGTTGGAACGCGCCTTGCGCGGCATGAGCTGATAATGATTTTCCGGCTTGTGCAGCTGCACCAGCTCCGTCCACGAGTCCACCAGCAGCGGCTGCCCAACAGGGTGCAGCTGGGGGATGCGTCCACCGAACTGTTGCATGACAGCTTGCTGAGCAGGCGTGATCACCTCAAAAGCCAGTGACTTCGCCTCGTACGCGTCAAACACGCGGTTGTGCAGCTTCTGCTGCGTAACATTGCCGGAAATGTCACGCAGCCGAACCACCAGTGTTTGCAGCGTGGTGTTCAGCAGCGACATTCTTTGCTTTCCTTGCGTGCGTGATCTCCGCTGACTACACGCACAACACCACCTTAAAAGGATTGCAACGAAAGCAAAACCAGTGCATAAAATGTTCTCTTCACAAGGATTGCAGTCGCTACACGCACACACACAGACACACGAGAAGGACTTTGCCGAGTGAAGAGAGAGCGGCGAAACGAGTCGCTGTGGCTGAGTGCAACAAAAAAGTCAGGCTGTTCCACCGCTGAATCTAAAAACCGGGAAGAGTGAGTGGGACGCATGAGGGAACTGAGTAGTCAATGAAACACGCTCATCAGCGAGCGATAGCCCATCGCAACTCGCCAGCTTCGCTTCACAGCTGGTGGCATATTGCACCATAGCTGTGTGCGTGGTGGTGGTGGTGGCGGTGGGGGGAGGTGGAAGTGTCGATAGAAGCACTACATTGATGCCTTGGTTCTTTGTTACAGAGGGCATAGAGCCTGTCGTTCAGAAGAAAAAAACCGGCAAAGAAAAATAAGGATGAAATTCCGACAACATAAAGGAATGAAACAAATCAATCAAACAAACATCTTCGTACGTACAAGCAAAAACAAAAAACAAAGCGCATGGGGGTTCTTAGAGGAGGTGCTGGTGTGGGAGTGCGGGGAGAAGGGAGCGGTGACTGTGATAACGGAAACAGCAGCGGCCGGTTCTCTTTCGTCACCATGATCATCAGCTTTGTGGCAAACGCACGTTAGTGCATCTGCTAGCAACGCACGGAAGAGAAACAAGAAGCGTTCTCACGCTTTCACATCATTGAAAGCGTCCACGTCGCACCTTCAATTGAAAGCTTCCCTCTCCCCTCTTTCTAATTCCCAGGCTGAGGGGTAACAGCTCCGCTACAGACGCAGCAGTTGAGCTCCCTGGGAAGTTGTGATGGCCATCCAGTCTTCGTTCTGTGGGCGACGCCAGGCCACATTATTAATCGCAACTTCGCAGTCGCACAGCATGAGGGACAGCCCCCGTTCCGCACTCGCCTCCCAAATACACACGAGGCCGTCCTCGCCGACGGTGCAGATGTTCTGGGCATTCTGCGGCGACCACGCCATGCTGTTGACCGGTAGCTGGTGGAGCTGCGAGAGCTGCGAAGCGGGCACGGTTGGGTAGCGCATGTCAATCACTACTGCTTCCGGGTTGTCGATGCCAAAGGTGGAGATGAAGTAAGGGTCGAGTTGATTCCAGGCTACACGCAGCAGCGGAGAGAGCCCCTGCGTCTCGTACAAGATAGTGCAGTGGTCCATGTTACGCAGGTCAAAGAAGCGCACGGAGCCATCGGCTCCGCAGCTGGCAAAGGTATGGGCAGAGGCAAAAGCGATGTCGTATACGTCCTTGTCGTGCGCAACCAACTTTGTCTTCTGGGCGCCCGTCTCTACGTCCCACAGTGTCACGGTAGAGTCGATGCTGCAGCAGGCAACGGTGTTCATGTCCTCGCTGTTCCAGTCGCACGACGTCACGGGGGAGCAGAAATCGTTCGGCTTGGCGCTGTCAAACACACGCTTCATCGTGACTTTGGAGTCTACTGTTTCCATCTTGGCGGCCTGGTGCGCGTCGCCACGGGTGGAGCTGTTCTTCTCTGCCTTCGGCGGTCCCTCTGTGATCTCCCACAGGCGTAGATAGTCGGCTGTGGTAATGACAACGTCTGATTGCAGAGGTCGTGGGGGAAACATGACTTTAGTCGGGGGATAGCAGTGCTCCCACGTGGCGCGACACACAAGGACGTTGTCGTCTTTCTTCTCCACGATGTCGACGTAGTTACGGTAGTCTTTAATGTAAGAGGAAATGGCGAAGCGGAAGGGCTTATCAGGCTGATTGGCCCACGAGAGACCATTAGCGACCCACGATGTTGCGTACGTCGCGTTGCTGTGCTGCTTGCCTCCATCTTCGGCGCCCTCGACGTGCTCCATGATGGCACAGGAGAAAATGCGTTGAGGCTAAAGAAGGGGCGACGAATACCCCCTGCTGTAATGAAAGCAAACAGCCAAGAGGGGATGGCGCAGACGTGCGTTGATGACAGAGAAATAAAGGGCAACCCCCCAACAGAAGAAAGCCGTAAAGCAGTGAGAAGAGTAGCAAGAAGAGCCGTTGTGGCCAAACACGTCCTCAGCGAGACACTCTCCGGTTAATTTTCTGAGAGTATCAAATGCGCAGAGTAGCAGCACTGGCACGGCCAACAACCGAGATGGGCAAAATGCAGAGAGAAGTGAGTGTGTGTGGGGGGGGGGG
>LJSK01000102.1:48858-76010 GCA_001299535.1 Leptomonas seymouri
GGGGGGGAGGGGGAGGGAAGAGGAGGGAAAACGGTCAGGATAAAACGTTGGGCGCACTTTGCACTCCGTAGCTACGTCGGTCATTCCATAAAGAGAGAGGAAGGTGGTATCGCACAGACGCGTATAACAGGATTGCGCTAAATGCATGGAAGGTTCCAGCTCTCAGTTGACTTCAGCTGCGTGCATACGTCTTCTCTGAGAGTGGCGCTGCGTGGATTTTCCCCCCAGCAGAGTTTTCTTGATCGGCAGTTTTCCGAACTACGAGATGTTTGCTTTAGCGCCTCTTCCGAGGTGTTTCTAAAATTTATCGTATGTACATCCTGAGGTGAAGTTGGGAGCACACGCCAGCCGTCACACAGCCCGTAGCATCAGCGCTCCTTGATCTGCCTTTCTACGTGGAGCATGACGGCCATTACCGCAAGTGCTTCAAAAGAGCAGACTTCACAAGGCAAACACAAACGACCGTTTAGCGTTGCTCGTTGATCTGCTTCTTGAGCGATTCCACCTCTGCGCGCAGACGGGCATTCTCTTGCTGCAATGCTTCGTAGTCCGCTGACGACGCACCGCCCAGCACGCGCTTGATGTAGTCTACCGGGTCTTCTGGCTTCTCTTCCTCCTCGTAGAGGTTCACGAGGACACGGGTGAGGGCGTCGACTACCTGGGTGGACTCCAAATACTTGCGGAACTCCTCCTTTTTGGCCTCGCTGGAACGATAGGACATGGCACCGATGTGAAATACCAAAAGAAGGAGGTATAGGACAGGGCGAACGGGTGGGTGCGAGTGGCGGAGCGGTTAAAATATTGGGTAGGGCGCGAGTGCAAATGAACGACGAATAATTCAATACTAGATTAGTCTATCCGTGGATCGTGAAGGAAACAACATCTTGCAAGCACGGTCGCCAAACACCACGAAAGAAAGAAAAGCCACCGGCCAAAAGTCCGCAAGTGATATGCAGCGAAAACGAGGCGTACGAAGTAAGGATGCAGAGCCAAGGAAGAGGAGCAACAATGAAAATGGGCGCGGACAGTTGTACCGAAAAAGGTGAGTACGCGCCCACAAGTAGCGCTTCGCCGTACTCCCCACATCTAGACGTTTTTATCCTATACATGTGTTTGTGCATTAGGGTTGTTGCACGTTTAAGTGGCTCCTTTGCATTTTGTATTCTTCTTTTTGATGAGCATTTTGTAACCAATTTTGCTGCTCAGCAGACACCGCTCCCGCTTACAGAAAGGAATATATAGATAAGGGGGTTGTGCATCCCCAGAGCCCAGTAAAGGGAGAAGTGTCGGGATACACCAAGCAGCACCTAAAGACACACAGCAGGGACGCCTGTTGTTTCTGGCTGGTGCTCACGCGGCGTAGAGGTGGGGCAACAGGATCGACACGAAGCGCTGACGAAACGTCGCGTCGTCGAAGGAGCTGACGTGATCGCGCCCGCGCTGCTGAAAACGCTTGTATTCGTCGAGATGCTGCTTGTGCATGTCAAAGATCTTCGCCATTGTTTCTGCATACTCGTCTTGCGTTGAGGCTAAGAAGCCCAAGTCCGTGGAGTTGATAATGTCCAGCTGCACACCACCGCTTCGGTTCGCCAGCGGAATACACCCCGCTGCCATGTACTCAAGCATTACAATCCCAAAGTGCTCCTCGACCATCGTATGGAGGCCAATGACGCAGCTGCCGAGTTCATCGTGCACCTCTTTGACCGTGGCATTCACACGCAACTCCACCCGGCCCTCAATGCCCAGCTTCTGCGCGACTGCCCGCAGCTCCGCCACACGTTTCTCGTCTTCTGCGTTACGAGCGCCACCAATAACAACAAGCTTTGCATCCGCCGGCAGCCGCGGCAGTGCCTGAGAGAAGGAGTTCAGTTGCAACGTGTGATTCTTTTCCGGTCGGAACTGGCCCACGCTGACAATGGTGTGGCGACGCTGCGCAGCGGGCCTGCTGGCAGCCGCAAAGCCCCTAGTGTCGCACGGCGGAAACAGTCGAATGCAGGAGCGGGGCCAGTAGGCCGCCTGCACGTGGTTCTGCGTCCACGAAGAGTTCGTGAAGACGACGTGCGGGAACCAGCCCATGCAGCGGTACAGCAGATATACCACTTTGTAGTAAAGCAGCTTGCCCCATGACAGGACCGGGCTGCGTGCAATAAAACCCGCGTTGGTGTACCCCGCCTCCCCGCTTCGCACCCGCCGCGTCATGGCACTGGAAATGATAGGGTAGTGCGTATACGAAATCACAGTGCAGCCCGCAAACAGCCGCAAAAGCGGGTACACAAAAGGCACGCCGACCGTCTCGACCACTGTTGGCGTCATGGAGTTCATCACCGCAGCTTCAAAGAAGAGCGCGGCGCCGCCGCAGAAGGTCTGCAGCATCAGCGTAAAGTGTGGATAGAGGTCTCCGCTCAGCCACCTTGTCAGACTTGTCCGCAAGTACACAAAGGTGACGGGGCGTGCCAAGCGCACATTGAACTGCGTCTCCACCAGACGGAGGAGATAGTCATCCGACGTCTCAGTGGACGCCGGATCAGTTGGCTTGTACTCCTGTGTGAAGACAACATAGTGCCGCTCAACACCCTTTTCAATGTCAGACTTCTGCAGTCCGTCCAGTGCTACCCACAGCACTCGCTCCCCACCACCGCCAGCACCGGAGGAAGCATGCAGGAAGCCGACGGCGTTCTTCGCGTAGCCGCGCGTGCAAGAGCGGCAAAAGACGCACAACGCCGCAAGTACCAGGAGCAGCAACGTCAGCATTTCAGTGAACACGAACACCTCCGCAAGAGAACGAACAAACAAAATAAACTGTAATGAAGTGTATTACGTTAGGGAGAGAACAAAAAGGAGATGATAAGTCGTACAGGTCGCCGCGGCACCGCCGTTCACCATACAAAGGGCCAATGCGAAACCCGCATAAAAAAAAAAGACCGCTCAAAATTCAAGCGGGAAAAACAGAAGTGCGACAGACGAGGCTGTCGGTGAGAGGGAAGGGAGCACGCGCGGCGCGTACCGAAGATTGGAGGAGATCCGCACGCTTCACCTGTGATTCATTAGTGTCTTCGCCCCATGTGGAGAGGGTAATTGGAGATGAGCAGCACATTGAACAACGAGAAACCTTGAACTTTGCAGATCACCACAGCGCTCGGTGGCAAAGCACCAAGCATGGGCACCGCGCCCTACAGTTGTGGATAGCAGCATACACTTACTTCTTCGAGCTACTTGGCAAGGCTGGGGGTTGTTCCTCATTCGCAAAGCCGCGCAGAAGTCCTCTCGCTGCGGCGCGGTTGACGGAGCGGTTTTTGCCCATGACGTGAACATCGACGCCCTGATCGTATGCGCTCCCACTACCTTGCGTACTGATGCGGCCCCATGTAACTGCTTTGCCAGAGTCAGCAACTCCGCGCCTCGATACGGGCAAGGCCCACTTGCTTAAGAGAACACGACGTGAGCACAGACTGAGCATGACGAGAGAGAGAAGAAATCGCGAATCACTACAAATTCAACAGCCTGCTTACTGTGCTACTAATCAGCCTTGCGCATCTGGTGACGGATTGCTGCCCTCTCCTCAGACGATATGGAGGCTATCACTCGCTTCCTTGGAGCTTGCGACCACAGATAGAAAAAGAGACCGCCAACGAGGAGAACATGAACGACAGCCAACGCACCTGCAAATAACGTGGCAGAGAACTCAAACGACAACTGCATTGTCTTGCGCGCCGCCACAACTAGTGTATTTTGTCGTAACACGACTTTCAAAAAGGGCCCACTCTGAAATTTCTGGTTTTCGTAAGACGTCGGTTCAGCGCCCACACACAACACCAATCACAAAAAGAACGGTGTCAGATAGCGGCCAGGAGATCAGCGGTGAAAGTTCAAAGGAGAAATGGGAGGAGCGGAACAGAGATAGCTGGGTAGATTGTTTTGATGCAGACATACTCCCTGTGGCCGCGCGGCCACCACGTGCAAATGGAAGCCTCCTTTGATATAAAAAGAAAAACTGAAGAGCGAAAAGATGGCGTAAGCACCGCTTCTTGATTGAAGCACAAGCAAAAAAAGTACTTCACCGGTGTGCGTTCACTTTCGGCCAGTTCGACCAATGTATGATCTTCATTTCTCCAGCGTCTACCATACTGGGATTAGCGTAAGCACATGCGCCACGCGAGGCGCTTCAAACGGCAGCGTAGAGTCCTCTGCGAAGAGACGGCTCATACTGCGAAACGGAGAAAGAAGAAAAATAAACAGTAGCCTGTACGTCCTGCCCTGCACCGCATTCTTGTCTGCGGAAGATGCTGTACGAATTCAATTCTAACTGTTGCGGGTTTGCGAAAACAGCGTTTTTATGGTTGCTGTTAGAGCTGCCCTTAGTGGGTGGCTATGCCGAGCAAAAAGAGAGAGACACACGCGCTCACAGAAGTCCCAGCAGAAGAGACGCTAAGCAACCGAGCCAAAGGATGCCCTGCTTCAACACACCTGTGGCTTCGTTTCGCCCAAAGCATGGTGTCTTGCTGTAGTTGTAGTTGGGGTCACTGTCGTTCACCACCACAATCTGAAAGTCCGGCATGCTCTGCGTGACTGAAGCGAGCATCTCCAACGCTGGATCAGACGCCCCTGGGAAGGCGACGGACGGAAACACCAGCTCGTTGGACGGCTTGCACGACGAGCTGGGCTTTTGAAAGGTAGCAGTTTCGATGTTGAAGACCGGGGTAGCGATGCACGAACTCACGATCACACCACATTCCGCGTAGCGCGATCCGCGGTCTCCCCAGAGACCCTGGTTTGACCCCAACTTTCCGTACAAAAATGAGCGGCAGATGCGCCACGTCTGTTCCCCCGCCACAGAGCTGGGAGACGGCGGCACGACTCCGCCGTCGACGATGTCGCCCTTCACGCTTTCAAAGCGGTAGGAAGGCTCATTAGGGTCGCAGGGAAGGCACAAGTACTCCCGCAGGGCGTAGAGGGATGTGAAGATGCGCTGACTGCCCGGCCCGCAGCCCTCTCCCTTGGGCACCGTGTTGGAGTATGCGGTCTGTATTTCCTTGTCAAAGCCTGGCAGGCAACACGACTTGTGCGAGTGCATGTAGCACAGTTCTAAACCGAAAGGAACTAAGGGCCTCTTGTCCGTCACGTAGCACTTGTCAGACGCTGCGCACGCCATCGCACACAACAGCGCAACGATGAACAGCGGCAAGCAGCTGAAAAATCTCATGTTCATGAGATGTGTGTTGGATGACTGGAGATTGAAGGTAAGGGCAAGAAGGGGGGGAAAAAAGAGACAAGTGAACAACACGTCAGCCGCTCTGCGCGTCTTGGTGAGCCAAGCAGTCCACTGAGTCCCGCGTCTTCACTCGGCACTGACTTCACCATACGCTGACGCCTTCGGATGCTGTTTTTTTTTTTTTTCACTTTGCAAAACACCGCGGCTAGTCTCGGTGCCCCCAAAAGTGCGCTCGGCGCGCGGCGAGAACGAAACTTCGCACGTAGCGGAGAGAATGGAGGCAGTAAAGGATCAGCACGCAAGAATGATAAAGCACCGTTGTTTTCGTTGGCGGTTAAGGCGGGTTGGGAAGACAAAACGAAGACTCGGGGGAGATCCAACCTTCGCTACACACTCGCAGCGCGAGGAAAAGAGTTGAGGTACAAAGGCAGGTGTGGCAGTTGCAGTGCTGTCGCACTCGTAGGGCAAGCGAAGGCCGCAGAGCTGGTGCAGTATGCATGAGCTCAACTTCCAGCATGAGTGTAGTCTCCGCCGCTTGCCGCCTCGAAACTATTAGCCTCCTCAGCCTTCCTCTTCCATTCTCGTCGCTACTATCAAGGACCTCGTGGACAAGTACACCCACGTACGATCAACTTCCCATCACTGCCTCCACTCATATACTGTTGTTGTTGTTTTTGGGGCGGAGCGGCTCCTGGAGGCGCCTTTGACATGCTCGGGAGGTAAGAGGGTGGAGGGTATCATGATGACGAGAAGAAGCGGCAGAGGCATTGGGAGGTAAAATGGAGAGCGAAACTGGTTTGCCGAAAGCAAGGGTTGTAGAAAGAACACCCTACAGTGGGAGCCCCGTCGAAGCTATAAAAGAGAAACGGGAGACCCCACCCCAGCCGCTCTCCTCAATAAATGACGGATTTACACGGGGCTTGCTTACGCCAACAACAAAAACAATAACCTGGAAACTTTCACTTCAGCCCTAGAAGACCGGCGTTGAGTGAATGGACTTCAAGTCATTATTATTTTTAAATCCGCAATGACGCCTACACGCAGAGCACTCCACCACCCTTTTCACAGGCGTTACACGTCACACAAACTCTTCAGCAACGACACTCACGCAACACAATTAGATCGCAGAGGTGCAAAAGAGGCTCATTACAGACGCATGTGTACAGCAAAGTGCTTCTTCAAGCCTTTACGGGCCGTGCGCTGCGCATCCTCGCTAGAGTCCGTCACTACTTCCAGAACTTTTTGGTGTTCTGCGGTGCTCAGCTCCGCCTCTGTCAGCCGGCGAAACAGCGGGGACTCATCAAGGCACTGCACCATCCAGTCCTCCAATTCCTCAACGTCCGAGACGGTGTACACGAGGCCGCCGTGACGCAGCCAGTACGCGTATTCCTGCACCAGACCAGGTGAAATGATGCGGCGACGGATGTTCTTGCGCTTCCAGTGGGGGTCGGGGTAGCAAAAAAATATGCGCGAGAGCTGCCCCTTCACAAAGCAGTTGGAACCAAACTTCATGACGTTCAGCTGCTCAAACCAAATGTTCCGGTAGTGCTGCGTCGAGGACGACGCATTCTCTCGCCGCAGGGCGAGCGCCTTCTCCTGTGCGAAGTTCACCACCTTGGGACGGATCTCGAGACCGAGCATGCAAGTCTGTGGGAAGAGCTCGCCGAGGCCAAAAAGCATCCCACCAAAGGCGCAGCCAACATCGACAAACTCGACAACGGGGTTTGGCATCCCCGGGTAAAACTCGGCGTAGCGCTCCGCAAACTGCGCCGGACATTCGGGGTGCTCGTCGTCGTTCTCGGCGAGCGGGTTGCGGTGTGGACGCGTTCGGATGGGCAACCGCGTCCACTTGGGCTGCTGCTCCTGAGAAGTCATCTTCCTTTGCTGCTGTCGAGAGTGCGCTCAAGTGGAGGGAGAACACTGCAGGCCCCTCACCTGTTAACCATACTGTTGAAGTCAGAGACAGTTGAGGACACGTTTCATTATGATTATTGTTGTGAGATGTGTAGCACAGCAAATGTAATGAGAAACGCAGAGGGCAGATACAGTTGGTGGGGGAGAGAAGAAACACGTACATCGGCCACCCGAGCTTCCGCCGTCTCATCGCGCTGTGCCGCACTCTTCCGGTCACAGAGGCCAAGATCATCGCTACGGAAACAACTCACCACAACCTGTAAGCAATGCAAGCTGAAGGGAAGGGTCAACGGTGGAAGCTAAAAGTCAGCGTTCCGCAGACGCAATGGCACCTTATTTTTTGTTTTTTTTTGCCTCTGAGTCTGCCGATAGCCGGAGGTGTCCCGGTGAAGGCGACGATGGTACAATGTTGAGATGCAACACGGTGTAGTACCAACAAAACCGACTCAGCCCTCGGTGCCCAGAATGGAGCGCAGCCTGTGCTTCAACTGAGCATTTTCGTGGATGAGTTGCTCAAGCTCCAGAGACAGCCGACCCAGCACAGCATCGCACTCAGCAACCCGATCGTCGTGCTTGCGCTGCATCTCAGCACTCCTTTGTTTCAGGCGGTCCATCTCCGCTGCACTCGCACGCGATAAGGCGGCGTAATTTTCGTGTAGCAGCGCCAACTCATTGTTGAGGGTTTGTGTCGTCTTCTCGTAGGCGAGCGTTCGTGCCTGCGCAAAGCGAACGGCGGATGGCGACGACAAGGACGGCGTTGACAACTTGGCCTCCTCAACTTTCGCCCAGTCCTGTGATCCGGCTGGGGCAATGGCAGGACAGCCAAGTGCTGGCGTAGCAGCATTGGCTTCTACCAAGCGGGACAATTCGTCCATGCGCGCGCGCAGCGCCTGCAGCTCAGCATTTTCAGAGGTAGCACTAAGCTGTACAGTATCTAGCTTTAATACAGTTCTCGTGAGGGCGTCGAGCAAGTCCACCTTGCGCTGGAAAAGGCTGTGCATGGCTTCCGCACCGGCGATTGGGGACAGAGGTGACATCAGAGGCGGCGACCCTTCCTTCGTTGCTTGCCTATTTGGTGGCATGTCTGCGAGCGGTGGCAGAAGAAGTGCACTGCCTTCTAGACGCCGCTCCGTGTTCTTTGTGAGCTGCTCCAGTCGGGCATCAAGGTCTGCACGTACCTGCAGAAGATCTCTCCGAAGGGAAGATGCTGAAGGCAGCGACGCGAGGACACTTGGTAGCACGGCGCACTCCATAAGATATGCGTAGCGGCACATGTACTCCAGGGCACTAAAGGCGTCATGCAGGGCAGCCTTTTGGTTGCTAACTTGGGAAGTAAGCCGGCGCTCCATGAGCTCTCGCTGTCGCTCCACAAAGACGCACTCGTCAATCACCTCCGCAAGGTATTGCTGCGTGCGTCGAAGCTCGTCTTGTGTCGAGGAGCTCATCTTTCAGTTGAGGTGAATCGGTGTTTCTGGAGGCGGGCGTTGTGCTATCGGCACGCTTGCAACGACAAGATCGTGGGTAAGCGTGCACTCGACGAGAAGAGAGAGGAGGATGAGCGGGAGGTCAGCATCGTGTGAAAATAGAAGTACTTGACGGAATTGTTTTTTTTTGTTTGTGGTCCAAGAAGCGTACAATGATCACTATCTACACAGCGGAAACACGCAAAACGATGGAGAGCAGAATCACCTGTATCCACACCGTATTGACTACAGCATGTGCATATACGTGTGTATACACAGGCTCTAAATAGTTTACTTCCCCTGTTGAAACACTCGAATCGATGAAATAAGCGGCGAAACCAAAAAAACCTGAAGCTTTTGGAAACTCGGTGACGAAGACGTTGGCTTGCATGTGTGCTCGAAGATGCAACTTGACAGCGTCTCCCCTCGTTACAAAACAAATAGGTTACGTATGCTGCGCCAGGCGTATTCAACGCTAGCGTCACATAAGGCACCTTCCTCGCTGCTGATTCTACCTACCCGGTGCCAACTTCGTGTGCCGCTTCAGCTGCTCATCAAAAGCGGTTGCTTGACTAATTGGTCCCTTCTTGCGGCTAATTACGCCTGCAGCGGTGTCTTTGAAACGAATAGCAGACGATGAGCCATGCCGCACCGTGCCGCCGTTGTGCAGTGGACCATTCAGCGACTGTAGCACGTCTCGCATGTGATCCGGGTAGCGGTCCACTACGTCCGTCGTTTCCACGTGATGGGTCCAGGTGTACTCATCCTTGCTGTCGTGCACAGAGCTCGCGAAGTTGGCGCCGCTAGACTCATCGTTTCCGCTCTCCAGCAGCGGCGAGGAAGAGGGCGCCTGCGAGCTGCGCAAAACACGTCGAGGAAGCACGTCCAACGTAACTTTGCCCATGTTGCCCACGGTGAAGTCATGTACAAAGAAGCGCTGCGCACGAACAGGGTCAATGTTGCCCATTTCTGTTTGTCCGCTGGAGCCGCTGCGCTCACAGATCATCGCTACGCAGTCGTCGAAGCTGATCGGTACGCGCGGCAGATGCAGGCACTCGGCCATGTGCTCCGACGAGCCGGAGGCAGCTAAGATATCGTAAATGTACCGCGCCACCATCCCCTGCGGTAGCGACACGTCGTTGGTGGGGATAATACCGCAGGCCGCCAGCTTTAGGCCGGACTCCTTCGTGAAGCACCCCGGGAGGGTCAGCCCCGGTGTGTCGTAGAGTACAACCGGTGGGTCCTTGGAGAGCGGCACGAGCTTCATGCCACGCGTTGTGCCAGGCGTGATCGACACAGTCTCCGGTGCTCGAGAGCGGCGGAAGTCCTCGCGGTGAAACTGATACTCGTGCGCCAACCGCAGCGAGTTGATGAGGGTCGACTTCCCCACGTTCGGCATGCCCACCACGAGGCCCACATGAGCCACGGTCTTGTACGGTTGCGGTGGCAGGATGTGCGTCGTGAAGCGCTGCACCGCCTCCACCACGTCCCTCCAGCACCGCTGAGCGCTTGTGAAGAGAGCGAAATTGCCGTTGTTCTCGTAGTACTCCTGAATCGCACGGTTACAGTCTTCATTCGAAAGTTCAGCCTTGTTGAAGATGATGAGCCGCGGCTTGCCGGAGGTGAGCTTGCGGATGTTTGGGTTTTCTGTGGTGAAGGGCAGACGCGCATCGCGGATCTCAAGAATAAAATCAGCGTCCTTTACCTTCTCCGCCAGCTGGGTTGTGGCGGACTGCATGTGGCCCAAATACCAAGCCGCGCCCTTCTCGTCGATGTCCACAAACGCCTCCCGTGACGTGGACTTCTTAGCAGAGCCTTCCATGGACCCCTGGTAGGCGCGGAGGGTGCGCTTCACCTTGCGCATGAACGCAGGGTCGAAGACGTTCCATCGCCTCGGAGTGACGAGCATAGAGCAAAGCGGGGCTTACTTGCCAAGTAAAAGAAGAAGACAGTCAGTAGCAACACGAAAAAGGGAAGCTACAAGAAGAGACTCAATGCGGAACGGCTCGCTGTGTTTCGCAAAGGCAGCGTGGTTTGTACGCACGTGATTCCAAGCACGAGCATTACACGCACTGTTCAACAGCCATACAATAATAATAAGAATAAGGGTTTCGAGCGAGCGTACGAACGCTCATTTCCAACAGCAACAACCAAGCGCCAGAAAGGAAGCAGGGGAGAGTAAAAGGCAAAGTAGGAGGAGGATGCAGTGGGTAGCACGAGTGCCGCAGAGAGGCAGCCGCAGTCAGGGCTGTCTGGACGAACACAGTCAATCGAAACACCATTTTTCGGGCTCACACACAGTAAAAAACGTCTAGGTCAATCAGGCTTGCATCGTGAGTCTTTCACTCACGAAAGACGCAGATGAGGCCCTGTGGGCCGATATCAAGGAGCATGAATGGTAGAAGTTGCAATGACGCGACCATTGTGTCGCGGTAACTAAGCTTCCAAAACGAAGAGAGAACAAAAAGAAAACTCAAAAGTGCAAGAACAAAGGCTTTCGTCATTTTCATGATTTTTTTTTTTTGCGCGAGCTTTTGTAACTGTGCGACAGGTTTGCTTCTCTTTTCTTCTCTTTTCAAGTAACACATTGTATTGCGAAACATGAAAACAAGAGTATCGTGACAGCTAATATCGTGTTTCATGCACAACAACAACAAATAAATGTCAGTAGTTCGCATTACAGAGCGCACAAGTGAAGAGGACAATGAGGCCAACAAACACAAACACAAACGAACCGAGGAATATCATGAAAGAACCGCTGAGAAGAAAAAGTTGTGACACAGTAGTTAAAAGAAAAAAGCGGCACAGAAATGTGAAAAAAAAAAAAAACCTATGTAGTTATGCGCACATGCAGTGAAAAACAAACGAAGAAAGACAGAGAAAGAGAGAAGATCTCATCTGCATTCGCGTAGAGGTCAATCGGAACAATAAGAGGGGGATAACTCGCAGAGCGAAGCAAAAAGAAAAACAAAACAACAAAATACGAAAAGAACCGCTATAATATTTTTCATTCAAAAGTGGAGCTTGCATTAAGGCCGTGCCAAAAACAAAAATCACAATGGAAGAAGTGGTAGAACACATTTGAAAATGAATGGATGCATTGATCACGTTGAAACTCATGGAAAAGAAAAGACGGGAAAAAATAGAAGAATAAAAGACAAGCAAAGTAGTACACAAAACAAAAGAGTATTGTTATTACTACTTCGTAGATCGTCACTAATCTGCACGTAGAGGTTCGAGCACACATCCGGCACAGGTAGTCTATAGAGGGACAAAACAAAAATAAACAACAAAAACAGCTCCCCCTCTCCCAAAAAGAAAAAACAAAAGAACACGCTCGATAGAAGTTATCACATTTAACTGAAACATGCAGTTGAAACGGATGAAATTTATACCTCTGATCCCGTGCTGACGTGAGGGCTCAATACCGTCTCCAGTAAGGTAAAGCTCGCCACTATAAGGCTATCAAAAAGGCAATGGAGGAAGTAGAACTTATGAAACAGCCAACGGTAACGTCATCAAAAAAAAAAAAAAGATGCGCAGCAAAAAAAAAAAAACCTCTTCCCGCCAGAAGCGCTCATTATATGATATACATTTATAAATACAACCCCACTCAGCTGAATAATGGCGCTCATACACACGCATTGAAAACAACAGAGCAAGGTATTATGGTTACAGGTTAGACGGGTTGAAATGTCGGCGTCGACTTAGAAGTCTAACTAAAATGTCAATATGACGGGCCTGCAACTGCTCTACACGAGTTCGGAGACTGCATTCACCCCGTTGGCTTCATTTGCGAGGGATGAAGTACAAAAAAAAAAAAAAACGATCACACCGATTAAGAGGATGCAAAAAACAAAAAAAAAGGTAACGTAAAGGACTCAGTGGAGTTACATATGTAGAGAGAACACACAATGGCCTACCGACGTGATTATAGCAAGAAATTAGACAAAAAGAGACTCACAAACAAAACTTAAATCTAACACAGAAACAAAACTCAGAAATGAAAGTAAAGAAAAGTATCGGGAAAAGGCGTTCATAAGACGATTTTTCCATCGCTCTTTTTTGTCACCGCGGGAACTTCGCAGTTTAGCCCTACACGTTCATGACGCGGAGCAAAAAAAAAGGATCACCAACATAAAGCAAAAAAAAAGATGCAACAAATCTGCAACGCAATGCCCCGAGCTGTAATTCTCCGGGACAGCACTCGTTACCGTGCCGTCTCTCTAGGACATCCTTTATTGTTCTTATGTGCAGCTTGTATCAACGCCAATCCACCCGTGCGGGCAGACGAACACAGAGGGGCAGAAGCAAAAAGGTGCAAAACAAAACAGAAAAAAACTGCGAGTGGGTGCTTCAACGAAGAGGGTAAAAGAGAGGGTAATATTAATAAAGAGTTCCTATCTTTATGCGGGAAAAGCAATAAAGCGGTGAATACTAAACTGGAACCGACTGTTGCGTTGATCTCTTCGTTCCTACTGTGAGCACAGTCTATACCCTTTTTTTAGGGGGGGCCCGCATCAGCACCGCTACGTGAGCAAAGCAGGAAACCACCCTGACGTTACGCCCGGTTCAGCTTCTCTGCACCCAATCCTTTTCTTGACTAGTGACAACGAAGCGTGATGTTAGAACCTAGGGCAACGCAAAAGAGAGGAGACAGGTACAGTGCCAGCGGACAAAACGCAGTACTGCCAGCAGATATAGAAAACAGGGTTAGTGCAAAAAAAAAAAAAATGAATAGTTCCCGTCAACACCGTAAAAAAAAAGAAAAGGGATGAGTCCACAAACGGTACAGCAAAACAAAAAAATGAGATTTTGCATATTCTCGAGATTTCGTTTTTTTCTTTTTTCGTGGAGGCCTTTGATTTTTAGAACTCCTCCATCTTTTCAATGAACGAGCGTGCATGCTGGTGTATGTTTTACTTTCTGTTCTCCTTAAGAAAGGAACAAGGAAAGGATAATAGGGAACTAAATAAGTGTCTTTACGCTATTCAATGTAGTAATCAGAACTTCAAACGGCGGCCGTTTCAAGAACAAACAAAGGTACATAAAGGAAAAGAAAGAAAAACAAAAACTACGCAATTACCACAATCCACTCCAATCACCTCATTGTGGTTGAATGCACATCTTCAACTTCACTGCGTCGCTTAGGAAGCACACTGATGGCTCGCATTCCACATGTGCACCGCTCAATAAGTTGCTTCAAGCAAATGAAGGGCACACATGAGGAACACTTGCTCGCTTCAGCGGTTCGTTAAGCGCAAAGAAAGCCGATGAGCAGCGTGCGTGGGGAGAAAAAAAAAGGAAGAAACAAAGCATCATGCAGTAGAACTAATTCAGTCAACGAAGAAGAAGAAGCACAAAAAGTAAATAACGGAAAAAAAACAATAAACGAAAAGGTAGCGAGTAGGTAAAAAGAAAGAAAAAAACAAGGGGGAGGTAACGAAAAACAACCAATCGAAAAAAAAAATTGGGTGAAGACGCAGAGAATCGAAAAAACAACCTAGTCAAAGAGAGGCGTCATCTTCAACTTAGCAAAGAAGAAGGCATCCCATGTTTCTTTCCTCCTTTACGGGTATGAAACACTACTTGTTGTGGTAATAACCGTAAGAAAAACGCTTACCGGTTGCTGACGGGCACAACGTGCTTGCGAACAGCAGGTAGTGCAGTTGATCCGTGTACTGCTTTTTTTTGTTTTTAACTGTCTTCTTCCTCGAATAACTTTCCTGTTAGAAGAAAAAAAAATGGACTAAGGTGTACCGACATTAAAAATTAAAATAGAAGTGAACATGAGCGAGAGTTATAAAAAAAGAAAGAAGAAAGTGTTTGTATTACCGGCCTCGCCTGAGAATGCGGGGACTGATTTCTGTACTTATTTTTATTCTTCTGCTAAAAAGTTGCCATCCAAATGCACACACGAACACCCCTCCGAAGAATATCTTTTTTTGTTATCGGAGGAGTCGGGTAAAGGGCAGCCATCGCAGGTATAACTTCACCCACTGCCGCGGCACAAAGCTGCCGGACAAATAAAATACGTGGCGAATGGCGTGCCTAGACGAGATAGAAAAGAAAAAGAAGAAGCCATCCTTTCTCGCACGCAGCTAAATAGCGGGGGGGGCTTCCATCGCAGAAGACAAAAAACAAAGCGAGTTCATATAAAGACGACAGCTGCGAGCACTTCGGTGCGCTGTACACACCCGTGCGCAGGAATATGTGTGGAGTAGGGACGAAAAAAACGTTTCCACCGTTGCAACTATACCGGCAAAAAGAAAAAAAGAATTTAAAGCCGGTGAGATTTACATCAGCGCTGCTGTCAATGCGGAAACGGTAACCAAACGACTCTGTTCAACATCCTTAACAAATAATTAAAAAAAAAATAAGATAAGTGTCAACGGCCATCAGCAGCGTTGACTAACAAGAGTGGAAAAAGGAAAAGAAAGAAAGAGAGATCCTCCGCACGCGTGTAATGCCACACCAGATAAGTCACCGCGTAGCCCTCATATCTTCTGAGAGAAAAGACTCTTTTCCTGCTTAACTCATGTGGCCTTATAGACTATAAGTTATCCTCCTCGAATACGCATACGTACATTGAACGACGGTGAGAAGATCAACCAAAGTTTCCACAACTTTTATATGCAGCATACCGAAGAACAGCAATGACGCAAAGGCGTAGAAAAAAAGGTGGAGAACGTTTCGTTGAAGCAGAGCAGCTGATAACAAAAAACGAGAAATACGAAAAGGGAAAAGGGAAACAGGAAATTGCATTGTAAGATGAGAAGCAAAGCAATTGAGGATCAGGGAAACTCATGTACTCACGCATTGGCTGTTAAACGATAGAAGAGAAGCGAATTTGATGATAGCATCAAAATCGTGTCGAAGAATCGTTCAGCAGAAATAAATAAAAAGGAAAAGAAAGCAGTCAGAAGAGGGATAGCACGCAGAATAACAGAATTTGGAGCAGCCGTCTCATTCGTTAAACAGTGAGAAGGGAATAAGGAACGACACTAATGAAAACAAAACCGCTAGAACTAGGAGCGGCAAAAAGAAACAACAATAATAAAAAGAAAAGTGCAGATATTAAACGGAAGAAAGAAAAGAAGAAGCTACTGCTTTATAGGCAGTCAGGATTCGATGCTTCAGGTAGAAAACGGTACGTGTGAGGAACACACCCTTGAGCTTCCGCATCCGAGTAGTTGAAAGTTATCCACACACGCACGATTTCGAAAAACTGCAAGAAAGAAATTCGGGAACGTCAAAAAGAAAAAACAACTGACGCGAGCAGGCGTATATATATATATATATATATATATATAAAGGACGATCCAACTAAAAACACGTGAAGTACTCTAAAAAATTGAAAAATGAAAAAAAAAGGTACTCAGTTCAAAGAGGGGAAATGACAGCAGCGCAGAGAAGAAAAGCGGTTACGGCAGCAAACGAGGTACAAAACCTGACAGGCAAGAGAAACAAGCAAAAGAAATTGTAAAAGGAGACTCCAAGTACCCCAAAGGTAGAAGTCAGAAAAGGAAAAAAACAGCGCAGATAAAAGCTTCTTCGTCAGGGTGCCGAGTCCTCCACTTTCGGCGTTATTCTAGATACAACAGAAAACCGCAGCTCCAACGAACAGCAACAACAAGAAAAGAGGAGGCTTCGTGTATTTGGTGAACGGAGAGCAAGGCGGGCGCAGATAAGGGAAAGAGGAAAGCGCGCCTTCTTTCGTGCAAGAAGTTCTACCCTTTTTCTGTCCCCACACCACACCCGCATCGCACTTCTTTTGTACAGCTGGCCAAGCAGTCCCCCTGATCCTTCTTTTTTTTTTCCCTCTCTGTGAGCATTGCTTTACCGTCATATACCTCAACTTATTGAGTAATGTAGTCTCTCTGATTTATTTTTAATACAGATATCTTCTCCCTCCCTCTCGCATCTCATGGATTTATTCTAGTCCAGAGCGCCTTTTCGTTTCCAACACAAACTAGTAGATAAATATAGCAGCTATATTCAGATTCACAGAAGAGAAAGAGAACAACAAAAGGTAAAAAAAAAAAGAAACACAGAAAAATGAAAAGAGGTTAAAGAAATAATAAACGGGAAGCAGTATGCACTTCTCCATACAGAAAAAAAAGGAAGAAGCGTTTTGGACAGTGAAACACGAAGACGAGAAAGTAAGGCTTGAGAGGAGTACAAAGGCTGGCACACAAATCTGGGTACCACAACACACACATCAAAGGCGTCTTACGAAACGCAGACAGGCAATAAAGACCGTGCAAAAACTTAGTGGGACGAAACATCAGTGAAAGGAAACATAACGAAAAAAAGAAAAAAAGGAAATTAGAAGGTACGCAGAATAAGCATAAGGCTGAACGATAGAGCAAGTGTCGACGCTGGTCAACCTCTAACGGGCATGGGGCTCTGAAAAAGAAAAGAAAGAAAAAATAAATAAGTCAACAATATACAGTCCAGTGAGCTTGCCGATACACCCATGAAGTTGTTTCCAAGACCAGAGAGCTACGAGTAGCAGGAAGGAGATGTATGCACATCTGCGCCACCGCACACACGCGTAGAACACGGGGACAATAACATCGATGCTCGCCTCAGCTGGCCATTCCTGACTTCGGAATAAAGGAGCACAGAAAAGGGAAGTGCAGAGATCCGGACGGAAAAGAAGAGGGAGAAACAAATTCATTAAGCATGGATTAATATTAAAGAAAAAACAAAAAGAAGGGAAAAAAAAAGTATCGAAACCCAAGTCTTTCAGGGTTGGTAAGTACTGTTGTTGTTGTTTTTCTGTTTGTTTTGGTGTAATCTGTCTGTTTTGCATTTCACTCTGCTGCAGAAAGGGAAAAAAAGAATATACTAGGATTTTATCACTTTTTGTGTGTCCAGCGTCTTTTGATGCACGCACATTTGTCATCTCGTGTGTCCGCATGTTGACGACAGTACGCATGCAACATTTCCTTTCTTTTTTTTTATCGTTGTTGCATTGGCGCTGAAACACAGCCAAGCAACAAAATTCTTTTGACGATGGAAAGAGTGAACTTTCGGTGGAAACAATAACAAATAAAAGGAGTTCATACAATAAAAAGAAAAGAAACGCAATGAAAAACGGGCAAATTGAATTACTTCAGAAATAACCGTTTATCTTAAGGAAAAGCAATTTAACCTTTTCGCTGACCGAACCGGAACTGTGGACCAATAGACTGCCGATACAAAAAAAAAAAACAGCCTCTGGCGGATGAATGGCCAAAGCAGCCGTTTTTTTTTTTTTTTGAAGAAAGATAAAACTACAGAACGTGTAAAGCAGAAAGGAAACAACGTTTATTATGCTTTAACGTAATTTTGCTTTTTTATTTTTAAGGATCCCGCTTTCGCTTCGCCCCCACGGCATATCCACTCTCTGAAAACATGAGGGAGACGTTCGTGGCTAAGTTTAGAAATAAGAAAAATGAAAACGAGAACACCAGTGAAAACATCTCGTTTGGTGGAAAAAAAAAAACGACAGAAAAAAGGTCAGAAACGGTAGCATAACGAAGAAACGCTCTACACATCCGAAGACAAAAAAGGCGGTGTCATGCAGGCCACGCAGATAAATACCCGTAAAACATCATTGCAAATTGATAAAACTAGAAAAAAGAGAAAAAACCGAAAGCTTTAGTATAATGGTCTTGCGATAAAACAACAACAAAAAAGGAGTGTTGCTGGGCAGAAATAAACCGGAAACTAAAAGGCGAAGGAACCATAGAAAGCGCAGAAATGAAAGCGGTTGCTGGTACACGCAGACAGCACAACAGTGCGCACCAGCGAAGCGGTATCACTGAGTCTTCCAATAATAGCGCATCGTTTTTTAATTTTCTTTTTGTTTTTGCATTTATTTCACTTAACAGCAGCGTTTTGACCAGAAAACAAAAAAAAAAACAGAAGACGGCGTCTGTTCAAAGAAGAAACACTGGCTGGTTTCCGGTTTTGTTATTGAGGTTGAATGTGAAAGTAGAGTTGATTACCCATCGGCTGCGGCTGCGGCTGCGGCTGCGGCTGCTGGGCATTGCGCTGGTGCGGTGCTTGCTGATGCGGTGCGTTGTACGGCGAGGCCGGTGGGTACTGCTGTGGCGGTGGCGGCGGCGGCATCATTTGCGTGCTCGTGCTCTGGTAGTACGCCGCCGTCCGCATGGACTGTAGCCCGGGTGGAAAGACGGTTGGACCTGCCTGCACAGGCATCTGTGCAGCCAAGGGAGAGTTGGGGTAGAAGGGCAACTGACTGGAGTTCGAGTTGGGGTTGCTACTCTGACCAGAAAACATCGACGGCGTGATCGACTGCGGGCTCTGCTGCATGAGCACCAGCGGTTGAAACGTGTTCACCGCATTCTCGTGCGGCATCGCAGCACTGTGCACCACCTGCATGGTCAGCGCGGGAGACACAGCGGAAAAGGAGAGGCTCGAGGAGATACTACCGTCTGGGTTTAGGTACTCGGGAGGCGGCAGGGCGATCTTCATATAGTCTTGCGGTCGATACACCGGTGACCCAGTGGCGTGCAGTTCCTCCAGCTGAGCTTGGGTGCCGTGGAAGAACGTGCAGCGGTCACGAAGACATTTTCCTTGGGTGAAGAAGGTGCACACACTCCATGGCACCGGGCGCGCCTCGCCGTTGGCAACGTGCATGTAAGGACACGTCGGCGTGCGAGGGCAGTGGGAAGTGTAGAGGTAGTCGCGGCAGATAACACCCTTGTTGCGTAGCAGCTCAGCAATTTGCTGACGGCGCTGGTCTGGCGTCCATTGCTGCTGCGGCGGCTGTGGATGTGTCTGCGGCTGCTGGCGTTGCTGTTGGGACATGGATGCAGATGAAACTGATGCGACTGCGTGCACAGATTAAAAAGTGAACGAAGAACAACAATTTACTTATGTTTAACTAGAAAGGTGACTGCGACACGTCGACACGCACTCACATGCAGGCACGCAAACACGCTAAATAAATTAATTTGAATACGAAAACGAAAAACGAAAGAGAATACTTGCTGGAAGAAAAAGAAAGCAAGCGAATAGAATGCGAGCACATACAAGCACAGAGAGACACACACAAGCGACTACGCAAAAAAAAAAAAAAATGGGGAAAAAGAAGGGTAACTGCAAATTATACTCAGGAAATGAACGTGAGCGCACACAAAAGAAAAAGGAAAACAGAAAAGTGTGCGAACTAAACACGTTTGTGTATTGCGCTCTCTTTAGATGGATCGCGTCATAAAAACAGCTCTACCTCTCCTTCGTGTATTTTTTTTCTCTTCTCGATGTACCACACAAAAAACGAACTTGCTTAAGTAACTAAAAAGGGGGCGTTGGGTAATTGGGAAAAAAATGAGGCCTGGCAGAGGGCGCAAAACAACACACTCATGCAGGCTTTAGGGGTTTGCTATATGCCCTCTTTTTCTTCACTTCTCGTAGTGTCAAATGTGATCCGATGTTCGCTTCAGTTCACTGATAAAACTCCCTCAAAAAAAAAAACAAGTTGTAGCGCGGGTATGGTTCTGAACTGCTATGTAGTCACCGCAAAAAACAACAACAAGTGCTTTGTATATTAAGGGCTTTCTTTGAGTACAAGATACGTGGGAAACAGAAGAAATTACCGTGGTCGAGTGAAATAAGAAGTAAAACAATAGGAGAGAAAGAAAAGAAACTTGATTCTTCGTTTTGTAGACGAATAAATCAACGTTTTAACTGTTAAATCAGCGCAGCAAAGGAAAAAAGAACGAAGACAAAAGAAAAAGGAAGTACACTCTTTAAGAAGAGGCAAAAAGTTCAGAGTTAAAAAAGAGAGGAAAAAAAATGAAGAAAAATCGAATAAAAAGTTAACAAAGAAAAACAAAGAAACAAAAAAAAGTACCAATAATATAAAAGATAGAAACAGAAACGAACAACAGCGAAGGAAACCAACGTAATCGTAAATATTCTGTTGAGAACACAGTACAAACACGCACACTCGTAATACAACTCAGAGGAGGTTCAATATAAATTAATGAGTTCTTTCAACTATTTATTCTTATTCTCTTGTGTTGTCAAATGTCAATGGAAACCACAAACACGATATCTGATTGCAGGTGCCAAAAACAAAAAAAGACAAGTGATAGAAACAGTTGTGACTCATACGTAGAGAAGCGAGAGAGAGAGGGCACAGGAAAGAGAAGGGAATACACAGTTTACGGCGCCGATGAAGAAAACATGGAGAACAAATCGATGCAGACGGTGCAACGACCCACTATCGCAAGGAATTGTGCTACCCACCTTGATAAAACACATGCTTCATGGAGCTGGAGACGGGTCTGCGATGTTTTCATTGAGAGGCAGCGCAAAGGGAATTCTACCAGGATAAGTCCATATACATGTTTCTCCGCTTCGTTTTTTTCAGGGTTTATTTTTTTTTTGTAAAGATTCAAGCCTGTGAACGGAGCAAGCGTTAGCGAGTACTCCATCATCTTAGTGAAGCAGCCTTGCCGCCTACAACAACAAGCGTGCATCGCAGTGATTGCAACAACAGCTGCAGCAATCAAGGCTGCTTACACGCTTCCAATTCCGTACAGGTACGCTGTAGACGCAGAGAGAACTACAAGGTTGCTAAGGAAACGGTAGCGGTACCCCGCGTACAGAGACCGACCAAAGCACGGCGACTTCTGCGGCTTGTAGAGGTCTTCCACGAAGCGACGAGAAACAACGGTTGCGAGAGGGTAGAGAAGCGCGTCCGTGAGCAACGTCGCCACAAAGGCGCCGGCGAGGGCGTCGTTGCGCAGATGTGGCCACTCTCTGCGCAGCAGCAAGTCCTCGCGGGGCCGCCACACGGATGACAGCGTCGGCACGATAAAAGCCCCAGCAGTCTCGTACCAGGTGAGCCAGCAGGCTTGGAAAGGCAGCAGTACGCTGGCAGGGAGGAGGAGAAGGCCCCCACGGAGCAGCATCCTCGTGGGCACCGGTCCTGGGCGTATCGGCCCGAAGTGGTAGGCGATGTTCGCATTAGCCAACGGTGTCGTACAGAGATGCGCCACCGTAGCGGAGGCGGCGTACAGGGCCACCGTGTCGTAGTACGGGTGCCGCGTGTCCACGAAGTTGGCGAGCCAGCCGCCGTTGCGGAGTGGTGCCATGACGGCATGGGGCCCGGAGACGTCGTACCAACGTGCCGCCACCGCCAGGAAGAGAGCCTGAACAGCGGCAAAAGCCATATTACGGGCAAAGACGCCACACGTGAGAGACCACACGCTGCCGCGTGAGAGAAACAGCCCAACCTGGCCCTCCATCCAGAGCAGCGTCAACGGCGCGCAAGGCACGACGCAGGCAGCAAAGAGCACACCGGATGAAAAGACGCGAAACCATAGGTTCGGCACCACGTCGTGGCGGGTGACAGACTGCACCACCCACCGCGAAGGCAGCTGCTCCAGAGAGGCAGCCACTTCCTCCACCGTCTCCGCCGGCGGTAGGCCACTCGTCACGCGAACTTCGTTGAAAAAGGCGAGGCGCTGCTCGTCTGTCAGTGCGGCACGCGCAGCTTCGCGACTGCGGCCAAGCGCACCCCGCTCCAGCATCGTGTCGTCCCAGTAGCGTTTGTGGGAATTGCTAATCTTGATGGGCACCACTTCACCAAACTCGCTAGAAGCATTGAGAAAATTAAATCGAACGTCATCAAGCAAGTCGAAGGGCCGCATGGAGGACGCAGGAGCGAAGCCTTTGATGAGACCTACCCGCTGCCACAAATTACTAATGAACTCTGAGCAGAACATCTTTTCCGCGTTGTTGACCCCGTCGACCCAGTAATGCCCGCTGTCCCAGTTCACCGCCAGCGGATCGGCGGAGTCGGTCGGCAGCCGCTCTAAGTGTGGAAAGTACGTGGAGAGCAAAAACTCCTGCGCGTTTTCGTACTTGTGGATCACCGCGCGGTAGACGCCCGCGCTGCAGGGCTGCCTTGCCGCCATCTCCGTCAATGCCGCCACCTCAATGCGCAGGCGGTTGAGCTTGTGCGCCGCCGTAATGCGGTCCATCTTGTCCGGGGGCGAAAACACAGAAGGTAAAATATGCATCACGTCGTCTTTGTACGGGATGTTGTACATCGACTCCATCGTCTTTAGCAGCGCCTCCTGCATCTGCTGTTCTTGTTGCTCCTGGCCCACGTTGATGGAGCGCGACACCATTTCGTTCGCTGAGGTACGTCCGATGCGCTGCTCCGCCGAATAGAGTGTAATACCGCGCCTGCCCGTTTCCAGCACGTAGGTGCCGGAAGGTGATATATCCACGATGCGCTTGCAGGCCTCCGGGTACTTGCCGAAGTCCTCCTCCGGAATCTTAACCAGCATGCCGACATGGTCAAAGCGGTTCTCCGTTTTAGTCAGCAGACACAGTCCGGTGCTCAGAAGGTCTTTCATGGCGAAGCACTTACGATTCATGAAGAGGACGTCGCCGGAGCGCACATGCTCGAGAGAGAGACGGGGCTTCGTGTCGCCCATCTCTCGTGTACAAGGCAAAATGGTTGTATGTTACGCACCGTGCTCAGAGCGTGGCTGTGCAATCGAACGCCGAGGTTGCATACGGCTTAAGGCGCGCGCACGTGAACGACTGAGCTTCACGGCACACACACGCACGCACACAGAAGGATTCAAAGAAGAAGGAAGCGAACGATTCAGTAGACAACACAAACTGCTCAAGCACCTAGGTGGCGCCTTCATCAGGAGACAAACACAAGTACACGCGGAAAGTCGAGCGGAACGTGGAAAAGCACCACAGTGACCTGTAAATGAGCCTATGGTTAGTTAGTTTGCTTTCCTTTAGACGAAGCGCTCGTAAATCGTTTTCAGAGAGGGCAGATCATCAAGTGCCATCAGCAATTTCCATACTCTTCATGAGCATTGATCAGAATGAGCTACGGAAAAAGGGTTCAGGAAGGAAAGGAGCAAAGTGGTATTGAAAGAGCGAAGCCACGGCGTGCAACGCTCAAAGTCGAGCTCCCACTCACCAAAGTGCAAGTTGTGTCAGGCATCTTGTCGCAGCTACATGTTCTGTAGTTGTTGTCCCCACTGCACGGCTAAGCAAATGTCTTCATGAAGACGGACAAGATTCTGCTTTGTGCTGCTTTCGAGCACCATCGCACGCCCCGCTGCCAGCAAGGCGCGATTCTCCACCGCTGCGGTGAAGTAGATGCGGTTGACGGGCACACACTGGCTCAGCACGGCGGTGACCGCCGCACACGCTCCTTGGCTGCCTGCTCCACCAAACTTGTCCATCTTCGAAACCACTACAAAAGGCGCCATGTCGTTCATGAACGCACGCAGGGAAGAAGTAAGGTGCTTGATGTATAGTATGTGTGACGCCACGTCATCGGTAGGGCGGTAGCGGTTGCGCCACAGCAGCGCACTCATCCAACCTTCATCTTCGATGAGGTCGGTAGCGGGGATCACAATGACGCACTGGTGAGCTTTGTTAGCTGCAATAGGAGTCAGATCCGCCACCGCACTCAGCGTGAGGGCTTTGGGGCCAATCAGCTTTGTCTTCCACGGCAGTCCCTCCGTAAGCTTCTCTAGAATCACTTCGTTTTCCGCCACGTAAAGGCGTCCAGGGGTGTCTATGCAGAGCCACGTTGGCTCGCGGGGGTGATTCGGAAAAGGCTCTACAGAGGTCGTGCCATAAAAGCCGGAGATACCAACAGGGGCGGCAGGCCACCGCGTCGTATTCATCACAGCAGCTCGATAGGTATTGATGAAAAGTGACTTGCCGACCTGCGGCGCACCCAACACCAGAATATTCATCGTGTTGTGCGTTTCCAGCACCTGCGGCTTGAAGGAAAACGACCCCCCATGGCTACTGCGCAGCGACTGCGCACACGGAGTATGCGTGACCGGGTCGTTGACGGAGGAGCACATGCTGCTGCCTTCCTGAGAACGCTGTAAGACCATTGAACGCTGGTGAATTGCCCCTACTGTGAGGTGCTGATTCGTGGGCACGCCTAGCATCATCGCGCGATTCGTTGATGCAGCTGCACCAGAAGTGAAGCTACGGGCCTTGGCGGGGACCGCAGCATCGGAGGTAAAACGAGTGGCCGGCACTCCCGCTGATGGTACGCGGTAGAGTTGCGATCCCAGCAGAGGGGATGCCGGCGCGGCAGTGGGCTTAGAAATCGGCGTAACGGAGCGGGAGCTGGAGTGGCTGTTTGTGCTTCCACTCACCCGGTCGTCATCCGAATTCAATTCTATAGCGGCCCGCTTGGAGGCGCTCAGGCCCCACAGAGACATTTGGGCCGTTATCAGCCAGAGAGAAGAATAGCCAGAAAAGAAACAAATAAGCAACGTTCTCTTGGACTGCGTGCAGACGTACAATCCAGCATGTGCACCAGGCACAACGGACCTAAAGTGCTTCTGCGGAACTAGAATCTGATCTTCGCTTATGAGTTCGACAGAATGCAACGTCCACCCTTCCGGAGCCGAAAAAAGCACGGCAATGTGTCAACCAATGTATGATCGCTTCCGCTATGCGGCACGAGTAACGGGCTGTCTCTCTTCCTTCCTAGACGGATCACTGCGACACCCCCCTATGCCCACGGGGGAACGAGGAAGTGGCCTTGATTATTCTCGCTGCATTGAGTGAACAGGGCGAAGGCAGCGCAGGCAGGCGATGAAAGAAAAAATGAAAGTATAGAAGAGAAAGAAAGCGTTGCAACAAGAGAAGACAGGATTGAATAGGGGGGAAACGAGGCAAACACTGCAGCTAAGCGTAAAGCCGTTGACAGAGTTGAACAGCGGAGGTCTGCAAGCAGCTGATAAACGCTGCAGGCGGTTCGTTCTCATCGTTGTGCCATGGTTTCAGTGATCAAGCGCTTATTTTTGGCAAAGCAGGAAAGCACGAGCGGTGCCACTACGGGGAAGCGTCGCCTATCGCATTGCCCCACCTCACGTACGACACACCCACACGCGCACGCCAAGAGAAAAAAAAAGAGAAAACCATCGTCGGTGCCGCAGCAAAGAACAGCAACCCGACCGAAAAAAGGTCAAGACGGAAGCTGGACTTGGCTGCTTCCCTGGGCGGCCTCCGCGCCGGCCGGCATCTTATTGCGATGCCGCAGTTCAGCCAGAATTCGCTCAATTACCAAATTGTGAAGAAAGGCAGACAGCTCAAGGTTGTCGCCAACGGTGCGACAGCGAGCCACGTACACGCTGGGCTCGGTAGCGACACGAGCACCCAAAGCGCTGTAACTCCCCGGAGCTGCGCACGTGACAGATACACAATCCGTTGTGTACACAGGCTGAAGCTGCGCAGCCATCTCATAATAGTCGGCGCACACATCCGAGGCGGAGCGGTCAAGAGAATCGAGAACAACACCAAGAACAACCGCTCCAGACGACCTCTGGAAGGCTGGATCGAGAAAGCAGCAGAAATTTGACAGGTGCAGACGCTCGCCCTCCACAATGACCACTTTTCCTTCTCGCACCGCCTTTTCCACTTCTGCGTGAATCGAAGAAACGACTTCCAGCACCGCCCCGGCAGAAGCTGACGATTCGAAACTCCGTGAGGTGTAATCTGCAGGAAGGCTCTCTAAAAGGTCATCAATGGAAGCATTGATGTCGTGCAGCACCTCCGTGTTGATGATCGTGCTGCAGTTCAGCCGTGCGCTGAGGAGTTGGGCGAGGGTGGTCTTGCCATGGCACGCAGGTCCAGCAATGAGCAGCACCAGCGGAATACACTCTGTGTGAAACTGCGTCACGACAGGGAACAGTCGCGTGTGTGCCTCGGAGTAGCCGAAGGAAGTCATGGCGGACTGCAGGTAGGCCTCCAGCTCTTCTTGCGTGATGGACGTCTGTTCCTGGTTTACAAAGTGCTTCTTCACCTCCAGACTGATGCGCACCGCATCGTCCTCTGGAATGCGGCAAAACATGAGCATCTTGGAGAGAAGAAAGCGAGAAAGAACGTAGTAATGCGCGCTGCTTAGGTGCACCTTGAGCTTGATGACATCGTACTTGGAGCTCATGGCGCAGACGGTGCTGCAAATGAAGGGTAAAATGCGCGGCAGCTCGTTCGCCTGGCAATGGAAAATTTGAAGACAGGCAAAACGAGAGAGATGAAAAGAGAACAACAACACTGGAAGTCGCAGCACGAGAAAGGGTGGGGCACCGCTGGTCTTGAGCCGAGCACACAAGCACCACCAGGGAACTACAAAGGTACCCATGCAAATATAAAATCGATGGCCAACAACGAGGTTCAAGCACTGGCATTCGGATTCCTCCAGAGAAGCGTCAACGCCATTCTCTTGACGACTTCAGTTGTGCAGAAAGTCTGGCGCAACTCCTGCTTCGGTGATCAATCACGCGCCCATCAATTATGCTGCTACGTGCTGCATTGGCGGATGCATATGCGCACAGCGGGCAGTCCACAAAGGCTCGCAAAATCAAGCAGCGCATTTGGCGAGCAGGTAAAGCAACTTTTTTTATTTTAACTAAAAAAATCTTTTTTTCGGATAGACAGTTTGTCACGAAGGTCGAGGAAGGGGCATATGTGAACTGGCGCACGGCTTTACCACCCACGGCCACAGATGACAGCGACACACACACACACAC